>CM060587.1:3546994-3751994 GCA_030625065.1 Alectoris magna
CCTTAGCAGGTAGAGATCAACTACCTCAACTTAACAGAACATTCTGCTCTACCGGAGGTTCTCTCTGACACTGCACAGAAGTCACTGAAACCGTTGTTTGTGCCTCAGTTCACAATCTGTAAGATCAGGACTGTACCTCCTGGGTGATTCCTAAGCAACTTATAGATCCAAAATGTCAGCTGCTCCCACCCATGGGAAAGGTTTGTATTGAGGTTACTATCAAATTAATTACATCAAAGATTGATGGGAGATAGGACGGGCAGGAAACCATCAATTACTGCAGGAGTTGCTGCTTTGCTTTCTTGCATCAGAGCAGACAAATTCTTTGCATCACAGCCTCCAGGAGTGACGCAGACGTTTCAAAAGCAGATGCAATATTCCTTCATTTTTACATCACCGAATTATCAACAGAAAAGGAAAAAAAAAAAGAGTAGTGAGAGGGAAAACTGTATTTTGTCTCAGCTTATCATCTGATAACCTTTATATTTATTAGCAAAAATCACCTTGCTGTGCGAACTGGCTCCCATTCTTTTCCATGCCTGCACTGCTCATACCCTCACTTCTCTGGCATTTGCTCAGGAACAGCCTCACATGACAAGAGACACCACTTTTCCAGCTCCTGTGCCTGTCACTACTTGTCCTAGATGGGACTTTGAGTCTCCATGGCAAGATTTCCTCTCCCGGATCCTGTCACGTCATGCACCTTTTTCTCCCCTTTCAGACAAAATGTCTCGTTAGTTATTTCTAAAGGTGTCTTTAGTGAGACACAGTGATATTTCTTCACCTCTCTGCCCCCATCCTTTGAGGTCACAGGCAGAGACTTCAGCTTGTTTCTTAAAGGTTAAGTTCAAGTTCCAGGAGAGCAGCTTGAACTTTGGAGAGCAAGAGCAGGAAAAAAAAATATCAAAACCTTCAGAGAATAGAATACCATTAAGTGAGAAGTAGTGAACGTGAGTGATGAACTAGAAGCTGGAAAAGCTGGACAGCAAAAAGCAGCTCCCTTTCAGCGGAACAACTTTATCTGTCTTTGCAAACCAGCTGCTATTTTGCCATTGTGTTTTTTGCTCCGTTTTCCACCTCGCTTTGCTCTGAAGAACCCTGCAGGCTGCAGAGGGGCAGTTTTTATTGCAGCACAGCCCTCACCCAGCCCTGGCTGCACCCCCTCAAGGATATACAACATTAACTCTTCAGAGGTGGATATTTCCCAGCCTGTCCCACAGACAGGTGCCCAATCCAAATCAGAGTATTCACAGCTTGAGCAAATTTCACCTTCCTTTTCCATAGGCACTTTCAAATTATTAATTTCAGCTCAGCTTTCTGCACCTCACGTTACGACCACTGGTGCATCACTTTGGTAAGCCACCGTGATCACTGAGAGTATTTGGTCCATTTTGCAGCCCTGTTTTGGGTCAGGATCTTACACTATTCGTAGCTATAAAACAGATGGTGTTAGAAATACTCAAGTATGAATGGGAGCCAGGCATCCCCTCCTCATTCTGGCACATCTGTCCTGGAAAAGTATCATTTATTACTGGTATTGCATTCACTCTGTTTAGGTTGGTGTTTGCAGGGCACAGGTGGAAACTACTTGAAAAACTGCTTTCATTTCAAATCTCATAACTGGAAGTGTGTTTTCCCCATGCACGGATCACCAGTACTAAATCTGAACGCTTCATTTTCTTCCATGTTGAAGGGCTCCTATTTGTACACCCATGGATGGATCCGCCACGCTCACACAAACACCCTAACAAATGAGTCTGAAATAGCAAAAAATCATGAGCTTATTGCTAAATAATTAGGAATCAACGTGCTTTAACATCAGATATCAGCCAGCCAGCTCTCAATAATATTCTCAGAATCAGAACTGGGCTGGGTTTATAAACATCCAGAATTTTCTCCAGGCTCTTTCATAGCATTTTCCACTGCTCGGCTTTTGTACACACACAGCTGTAGGAACTGGACATGATTTTTTACCTTGGCAGCATTTCTGGAACAGAATCTGATAGGGAATTAATCCATGTCTCACCAGCACAGTGAGGGTCTCCAAGGGCCTGGATTATCAGGGTTAGTTTAGCAACTTGCTCTGCTACAGCACATTATACATGAGTGGACATCTCTAAGGGGCAGAAAGCACTGCTGAGGAATTCCAAAAACACCTTGCAGAAAAACACAGCAAAAGAAAAACAGTCTGTTTTCCTCATCACGTTCTGGTTTAGGCAATTAGAAACAGCAGAGCTCACCTATCTTCTGTGTCAGCTACAACAGTGCTCAGTGATTTTGGCAAATTCAGGGATGCCTACAAACTTGCAGCTTTGGTACTCAACTAAGACTTTTCTCTTCCTCCTTATCAGCAAATTCACAACTGCATTAGAATCAGCAATAAAAATAATTGTAGCCACTGGCATTTTTCTATTTATTCCTATATATACACATGATGTGTCTGCATGTATACGTATAGGTGTTCATTGTATGTAAAAGAGATCGGATTAAAGAGCACAAAGAATGGTAGATGAGACACTTCCATTCAAAGCTCTCATAGGCTGAGAGTCAGGGAGATGGGGGATTGGAAATGACGACAACAAAATCTAGGATTCATTCTGTTGTGCCATGAGTTGTACCAAGAAGTACTAATCAGAAAAAAATAGCAGGATAAAAAGAGGGGGGAAAAAAAGAAAATCAAGCGATTTATATATCCAGATTGAGAACAATCTACATCTGCATGGAGATTTAAGGCAAGAAAGGAAAACTGACCTTGCTTCAAGGCATAAATTGACCTCCGATGGATTAGGACTTTTCCTGCAAACTGGTCTTCATTAAAAAGTGAACAAAATCATTTTGCAACATAATTGTAAGTGCTAACCACCATCGGAGAGGTTATTAAATTGAAGTTTTACCAGGCCTGATAGCACCCTATGGCCATTCCCTGGCCACTAAAGAAACACTTCTTACACATTGAGAGTGAAAGTGGATTACAACAACTTCCACCAAACAGTAAAACATGGATAAAACCCACCTGACCATCCCTTATGTGTATTCCCCATGAAAACCACTGCTCTGAAAGCAGCCCAGAACTGCTCAGTGCATGGAATTCTTACTGATAAGGAAATAAGTGATGTGAGATCCATTCCCACTTTGAGTCTCCAACGATTGGCAAGGAACCAAATCCAGATACTCCTGTAACGTAAAAACAATCCATGTTATTCAATGCTACAACAGACAGACTTAACGACTGACACGCAGGCAGCGCACAGAAAAGCACAAACAATCATTTCTGCTATTTACAGTTTATCTGTTCAGATTTCCTCTGTTTCTGTCCTTCTGGCTTTGTCTCCCAAGGGAGATGAGATTTGAAAACCCCCAGCATGCTGACCTATAACACTGCTGTAACCCTTCACAAAACAGTTAATCAAACCCACCGTCCCCCCCCCAGTACAACACAAAACAACATTCCTAGCAGTGCTGATCCCATCCTTCTCCTAATTGCGTCTTGCACAATGCACTCTAATAGTTCAGACGTCTCAATCAGCACTGCTTCACTGAAGCAAAGGGAGCTCCGCCAATTCACAGAAGTTGAGGTCACAGCTATATTGGGTCAGAGGTATTTCTTTGAAGCACGTAGAAAATGATTAGGACTATTACTGTACAAAGTACTCAACACCGCACATTTTATCAGGAAGCTTGGAGAAGCAAATATAGAGAGCATGAGGAAGCAGCTGATGCCTCTAAAAAACGTCATTAGGAAGTTGAGATATCACAGCCTCTGTAGGGATTGTCCTTCTTCCATTCCTCACGTTTGGCTTTTTATTGTCATTATTTTGTTTGCTTTGAAGGCTGTGGAAACAAGCCTTATGTCAAGCAATGCTTGACATAAAGGTAGAAGCTCACCTACATCAACACTGCCGTATATGAGGCTGCTCCGAAAGTCATGCCTCCTATTTTCTTGCATTGGCCCACGACGTCAGAGGCAGACATTGGTGGGATGGCAACAGAGGCTGCACCTTCCCCACCATGTGGGCAGTGTGCTTCAGCAGTGCCACCACTGACATGTCCCAACAGCCACGCAGAGCTGACACACTATGAAATGAAGGGGGTCTCAATCACCTTTGTCCACACCAATTGGCTAATGATCATGACTATGTTGAAAAAACAGAAATTCTCAGCTGCAAAACACTATCAAATAGCCATAGAATCATAGAATGGCCCGGGTTGGAAGGGAACTGAAGGATCGTGAAGCTCCAACCCCCAGCCACAGGCAGACCTGCCAACCTCCACATTTAATACCAGCCCAGGCTGCCCTGGATCCCATCCAACCTGGCCTTGAACAGCTCCAGGGATGGATGGGGCATCCACAGCCTCTCTGGGCAGCTGTTCCAGCACCTCACCACTCTCATAGTACAGAACTTCCCCCTGATATCTAACCTAAATCTTCCTTCCTTCAACTTCAAACCATTTCCCCTTGTAAACATTGTTAATGTGCTCTACGTATTTGTTATATTTTCCACGGAAATAAATAGGAAGCATTACTTTTGGAGCAACCTAGTAGTACCAATCTTTAACATAAATCTCTATGTCAGATAAATAGAAACGTGAAATCAAGCATTAGGCTGAGTATTAAATGAACAGCATCACCTGCAGATTTCACCAGGATTTGTAAAGGGATTTTAAGCACAGCCAGCCAGCAGCTGTGCAGAAATTGTTTTGAGCTCAGGTAAAACAACAGCATGCGTTTCTAAGATCCAGTAACAAACTCTGATAACCAGGAGAGTATTCGCCCTGTATGAGCTGACCTTATTACACACAAACAGTTCATCTATAATGCATTTAACTCAAGTTCTTCTTGTTCTAATGAATTAACTGCACTCTAGTGGACTGCTGCTGAGAACTTGTTTGGGAAAATAGCTCCAATAAAAATCACATCAATAATAACACCTCCAAACCATTTAACAGTCAGGAAATACTCAAACAATGATTTTCTCTCTTCTCTTGTCAGGAAGCCTTCAGAGGATATAAACATACCACGATAATCTTTTGTAAATTGAGTGCAAGCAATGCTTTTAAAAAATATAGCAATCAATAAAGAAGAAAGAAAAAAGGCCCACAAAGGGACCCAGTTTCTTCTTTAGGCTTCAAACATGATGTCCTTACGCCATTTAATTACTGCAACAGAGGAAATTCTCTCTTAATGGTTGCTGACAACAGCTGACATTTGCATTGCAATTCTGTTCAAAACTTTTGAGAGTTCCTGAAATTTCTTCCAGGCAATGCTCAGTGTTTAGACAAGGCTATCTATAAAGATGGCACAGTCTGTTTTCATGAGATCACCCAGTGAGATTTTAATGCATTATTTATATTACTGCACAGGCAAACCACGGTACTAAGCACTACATGAACATGCAATTGTGACAGTCCCTGTCCTAGATAAACAGGGAAGACCTCAACTGGAGGATGCATTTAAAACATATGCCTAATGCTAAAAGCATACTTTAAATCTCATTGAAGTCAGCCTTCCTTTTGTGCAACACACCAATTATCCACCATGCAGGCTACAAGGTATCTGGGAGGCTGCCAGCTGCTAACTACGTTAACACAACCACATTTTGCCCAGGGCACAACAGCTTTGCTACCATATATATCTGCACCATCCCAACTTAGCAAGGGGTGCAGGAATCTGGGCCCAGTAGATCAAACACTGCTACAGAAAACACTTTAATTACTAATGGATAGCTCGTTAATCTGAAGCTGCCTCCTCTAAGAGAGATGGCTTCTCAACAGACACACAGCCAATGAACCAGACCTAGGAGAACGTCTAAACAATTTCTCTTGCATGAGCTGTTACACCTCAGAAAATGCATCAGACTTCTGCTCCCTTCCAACTGGGGATGCTCTGTGATTCTAATGGGACCAAAGACATTCAGGAGGTTAAACCAAGTTTACCCAAACACTGGGTTAAAGCAACCAGCTTGAAGGCCGTGCACCAAGTGTTGAAATGACAACCATTTCCTTGGTTTCCCTGTGCCAGCTGAATATGGCACTACTTGCAAGATTACTTGCAAGTAATGCTCTACTACATGCTCTACTACAAATAGCTTTCCCACTTACTCTCGAGCTGGATTTCCATGCACAGAGGAAGACTTTCAGGATGCCCCAGTTTCAGCTTTCATCAGTTAGCATGGATTTTTTTTCTCCATGAGAGCAGTTTCTCATTTTTGCTTACAGAGCTTTCACGGATCACCCATAACCACAAGCCATGATATGCAAGAGTAAAACCTGAACCATGGGGGACAGGGCAGGGTGGAGAGGAATTGATCCGTGGGTCAGCCACAGCGTAATAAATAATGAATCAAAAGACATGGACAATATTTTATCTCTAATCACTCAACCTTAGAATGTTTCCCTTTGTGCTCAAGTCTTTAACTACCTTTAAAGAAAGGCATCATAATTTAGTCCAATTCTTCTATCATTTTCATTAAATTATCATTTTTTTTCCATTTAAAAGCAAGTTGCTGCACCTATCTCACTGCCCTGTCCTTAAGCACCTCCATCCAATCTTGCACATTATCCACATGCTGCTCTGCATGCCTGTGCAGCTTACCAGTTCTAGTTCTTTACAATTGCAAAGTAGTATTATGCTTAACAGCATCAATCTCTGTTTGCAGTTTTAAGGCAAACTTCCTTCTTGCCATTGGCAATATGCAGTTTAATTGGATGCTATACAAAGAAAAAGCATTTCAGAAGTGCTGTGACATTACAAAAACAACTCGTTCACAGTGCATTTAGGCAGGCAGAGACTCAAAACTACATTGATTCGCACTTTATATTTTGAGATGGATGAAAAATAAAATGTAAATTGCACTGCCCATCAATTCTGGTAGCACCATGAAAGCCTGTAGGGCTGCACTGAGACTTCTTCCCACTGTCCATCTGCTCCTCATTCGCCTCCTGTGCAAGTGCAGCAATGGGGAGGACTTAGTGGGCTCACTGGGGAGCATCTGCTTTGGGCAGGAGACAACAGAACTATGGATTGGCAATGATTCTACAATGCCAAGATCCCCCCCCTCCAGCTGTCGAGGATTCCTCACCCAAACATGGTGAGTTCTTGCCAATGCTCACACAGTATCTTGCACCAAAGATTATCTTCCCCTGGCACAAGGAACCTGATGACCACAGCTCCTTACCACACGACACGTTAATTCTAGTTTGCTTCCATCCCAATTGATGCAGTTACAGAGCAAGTCATAAACAATAACTATTAGTAAATAAAAAGAACCAAATGCAATGCATGAGCCAGCAAGGAGCGGAAGAGCAAACAGTGAATAAACTTGGCAAGAGCAGACCTGGATTTCATAGCTATTCCTCATCTCTCTCACATACACCCACCCCAAAGCTGGGTGATTTCAGAAACAGATGTAGAGTTCTAGAAAGCCAATGAATCAACATACAATTAAATTACACAACCCATTAAAATCAATGGAATAGCAAGATGTAACACCATGATATAAAAATCCTACAAAAAACTAAATAAACCAGACCCATATTTAGGGACTATCTTGCTACTTAAGTCTAAAGCTGAGCTTGAGCACGTTGTCAGCACCTTAGCTAGGCAAAAATAAAAGCCAACGAACACAACATGTCTAGACCTCACATTTCCCTTAAATGCCACATATCTCCAGATTTATAGCCATTTCTTTTACATACTTCAGGGTTTCTGAAAGTAGCACATGTGTTATCCCCCTGCTCCCCAGAAAGGCCATTGGGGCATAATTACACGTTTTCCAGTGTAAGACCAGTACTTGAGGGGACCAAATACATCAGGCAATCAAATCAGACTCATAGGACTCATACACTTTCAACTCCTAACATATTTCAGAGTGATTAAATTAAACTACTACTTCGTTCTTATGCCATTTTCTAGACAATGAGAGAGCAGACCTAACTGCAAATTATCAGATATCTATGGAAGGTAATGATTAAACTCTTTGCTCGTAGAGTATGATTTTGGTCTCCAGAAACAAGATGCCCTTAAAAGACTCCATTTCTTCTGCACTGATTCACCCGTAACAATTTACTCAACCCTGTCTCTAAACATCTCTGTGGTCCCATGGACTGATGTTGGGCACCTCATTCCCACACACATCCATTCTGCCTTTCGGGGTTGCTATAGAAGCGATGAGTTTCCCCTCATTATTTTAGAAGATCTTATGATACAGAGCATTTATCTGAAAGTTTCACCACCTGGAGACACGCAAATCTATAAGAAAAATCAGTATTCACTACAGAAACATTTCCAGAGATGGACAAAAAAAAATACTGACAACATTGGGTGCTTTTCCTACATCTGTATAAAGGTGCTCATTTTGCAGCATGTTCAGAGACCCCCTCGGCTGCCAACCGTGCTGACAGAAGGCACAGCACTTTCAGATGGTTCAATTTTGGCTTTCCAATCAGTGCTGGTTAGCGTGACAAACACTGGTTTAGCACATGACAGCAACTATGCAGCCCCGACTCAATACGAAAGAGGTTCCAGCGTTCATCAGCTCCTACGACCTGAACCAACAAATGTTTTGGATAACACAGAACTAAGAGACCTAAAGATTAACAGCACTGAACGGCCCCAAAGCTTACATTTGACTCCTGGCTTCCTCGCTGCTCCTTCCACAAAGGCTCCCGTTGTATATATTACATCTGCACAAACATACTCTTGCGTTTGCATACACATCCTTCAGAAACACAGTGGAAATTCCAGATCCTTTTCTCATTATCATTTCATAACTCGGCTGATTTAAGGCTTGTTTGTGCTTTAGCTGCTGATGTTAAAGTAACGCTTACCCTGAAGCTTTCATAAAACTTTCAGAACTGCTATTATTTTTAACCTGCTGCTGGAGGCAAATCCTCCAACGGAATGCACTTATAAGAGGTCATCTATTTCCTCCCAGTAAGCAAACTCAATTTCCTTATCAGGGCAATAAATACTACCACCAACAACATAAGTGAAGACCAGTTCCCACTTCCACTGCTGTTACAACAGAACACTGTTTCAGTGATTCAATCAAAACCACCCTTGCCTTCTCTCATCTCTATTTTTAAAGCAAAAATACAACAGTAAAATTAAATACCTTCCCATTCAAAGACTGAGATTTTATTATTGTTACTTTCTCACATATGTGCAGATTGTTCTTATAAGCACAACTTCAATACTCAGCATTCTTCATCCCACTCGAATTGGTCTACAGAAATGGAGAGTTCTTTTGAAAGCTGTAACAAAGATGCTTTAAAACATACAAAACATTTTATCTGTTGGGGGAAAAAAAAACAAGCATCTAATTTTGGGGCGAGGTGGATCTCCAACATAGGAAAATGACAGTATTTTCCACCTTAACCTCTTCAGCTAGAGTTGCTAAGTAACCATGACAAACCACTGCGTATTCTCTGCAGCATCTTCTCTAAAGCCTGACAGTTTGATTAATTCTTCCGACTACCAAACCTGCATGGTGAATATTCAACATACATACCCATTTATTTAAAAATAAATAAATAAAAGACTGCCTGTGATTTATAGATTAAGGTTTATTACTGAGCTGCCACGTGTTTAGGTGGGAAACGAACACCCTCTTACAACAGAGAAAGGTGGAATGTATACTGGCTTCTTTCTGACTCCCATGCCAGGAAGTATAGTTCTCCATTCTTTAATAGCCTACGTATTTGATTCTGAACCCTGAAACTCAGTGTTGGCAAAGATAAAAAAAACCCATCAACATTGATTTCATTTTCTTCCAGCTGCTGACGTTCCTACACAAGGAAGTTCAAAGCATCAACAAATATTACTTTCAAGCGGCAGGAGAAAGGCTTCAGGTGCATCAGCACACATGGATAGCACAGCTCCCTTCAGTTTTACCTCTCTAGGCCAACAGTGGCTGCAGGATTCCTACACTTTGTATTGTAGCTCATCAGATGACCAGAGCACCTCCTCCAGCAACAGGAAACGTGTTCCTGGTATAGAACCGTTGCTATAAACAAGTAAAGGTATTTATGCATTCGTTCCCTACTCTGTTGTCTCAGACATCTATAAACATTGACAAAACTAAAGACACAATTAAAATGTGATCAAAGTGATATTTTTGGTCTGTTCGTATTTTGTCTCTTTATCAGAACAGCTTAATGTTATCTGCTGAAAGGAGAAGAGCCTAATGTGTATGTAATTATAGCTAGAAATCTGCCCTTTAATGTTAGAGAAGGCCCAGAAGCAGAAACACTATCTCTATCAGAGACTGTTCATTAACAGAACAATATAAATGAAGAGCTGCCATTGCATCTCAACTACAAACCAATGTGTCTGATATCAAGTAGCATTTCCTGCCTATATCAGATTTCTATCCTGAAAGAAACCCACCAAATAACCCAGCCCTCCTGCAGCTGTAGGCTGTCACAGAGCCTGCAGACTCTCCCCTCCAGCCCACTCACATAGTTACCCATTCCTCCCCCAGTGCCCTCCATCACCTGCAGGCTCTTTGCTGTGCAGGGCTGGCAGCTCCAGCCATGCATGTTCCTGCATGAGCTTCTACAGTAAAGGGGAGGAAGATGAAACAAGACCCTTAGAAAGACTTTGCAATCCCAGGTTAAGTAAAATATCCTCTACTATCTTACAGCCATGCATACTCTTCACATACACAAGAGAATGAAAAATCTATATATGCAGTTATAGAAATTGTAACATAAGAAACCTTGAAAGCAAACACAAAGTAGTTGGATTTTAGATCTATTAAACAAATTGCTCATTATGCCAGAGGATGAGTTTCCCCTGCACTGCTGCAGCGCTATGCTCAAACACATACTGATTTCCATTCCATACCACATAAGCCTATAGGGATTTTTTGTTTTGTTTTGCTGGTCAGGAAAAGGGCTTTCAGCCATACTACATTCACTGTTATAACATAAGAGGGTTCCAGGGGCAGCCTGGGCTTTTTTTTGTTGTTCGTTGGGTTGGTTCTTATTGGCATAAGCAGTCCTAAACCTCAGCTTCTTGCCCTGAGACACCTTGCTCATTACAAACCTCTGTAAAAGCCTTGATATGGGATATTTTAGAAGTGATTGAGCTTTATCATCCAATTCCAAACCCCTCTCCGGCGTGCTACCATTTTAGTACAGTTAACATCCAGCGTTTAACTTTTGTGTTTTAACCTCCTGAGCCAAACACTGTGCTTCTGTGGCTTTAATCAAAGCACAGCTTTATATTTGCTTCTGTAACTGTGTGATAAATTATTAATAACTTATTGGCTTCACTGAGGCTATAACACACCAGTTAATGGCATTTATGAGAAGTGACATGTTTAAACGCATGTAGTTTTAAGTCATTCTTTCCTCTTTAATGGGATCGTGCTGAAGGCATCTGTTGTACTGGGAAGCAAATTACTTTCACAGGACATGATCAAAAGCTGTGGAGGAATGCAAAGCCAGAGCCTAGAATTCTCCAAGGAAGAACACAAATTAATAGCTCTATAGGCAGACTGATTGCCTGACCAGTCTTACCAGCCTATTCCAAAGGAAGGGTGATACTACAAACGCTATGTGATCTTCAGCTGTCCCTGTAAAACACACCAACAACTGAGGTGCTGTCATGCAGCATTCCTCACTCCCTCCCCAGCAGCTTTCTGAGCTGCTTTCTGGAACTGGTGCTGCATATCACCTGGTATGGGCAGTTCAACTCTGTCAACCTCAGACTGACCATACTTCACAGCCACCTGAAATTCACCTCTTTAGACTGAAGACTGACCACGCTGCAGCTTTAGCTCACTTCATTGTACGTCCAGGATGAACAGTTACTTCCTTACTATTTGCTCCCCTCCACGCTCACCTTGCAGCTCTTCTCAGAGCACAAAGGTGCTTTACAACCACATCAGAACAGCATGGATCTGAAAGATCACTCTCCAAACATTGAGTCCCCTACTTGACAAGCTTCTTAGCTGACTTTTAATTCTGTTTCCTAATATACATATTTACATTCTCACCAGCCTGATTGATCCCTAGCAAACAGGAATTTCACTGCAAAAGTTTCAAACACGTAAAGGAGGAGATCATCACGTTGTAGTTTCATCACAAGGAATTGACAAGATCAGCAATAAATGCTATTCATCTGGAGCACCACGGCAGTGCGCTCCTCTGATTAATGAGGTGACAGTTTTGTGCTGTGAGATGGCAAAAGGACTTGACAAGACTCACAGTTTTGCTCATTGACTCTAACAGCTGGAATGATGTTTCCTAACATTCTCTCACGCTTTGTCAGTAATATATTGTTCTTGTCACCATCTCCTCTGAATGGATTTGCACATCAAGGTGAGCTCCAGCAAAGCAATAGGAAGAGCAGGAAGAACTGGAGGTATGACCATCCAATGTAGAGTGCCTTGCTCAGCTCCCTCAGTTAAGCTAGTAACTTAGCTAATTTAGCTAATTTTTAGTAACTAAGCTAGTTACTTTAGTAACTAGTAGTTACTAAAGTAATAATGGCCACATTTCTCTTTATTTTCTTGATACTTAACAAGGTACACACAAGCAGTTGTACTGCACAGCTAAAAACAGAAAATAAACATGTGCTGCATAAGAGATTGGTCAGCCCATTCCCATTGTTATTTCTGAAAGGTTTCCATGTCTTTATACAGTGGACTTCAATCCCAGATTGGCTTAATACTTCTATAGAATTGCAATCTATTTTTAATATATTTTAGCCTAAGAAACTGTATGCTGCTAGTACAAATACTTGATTTATACCTCTGTTCTCCACATCAGAAGTTCTCTCCATTTTTTAAGCCAAAATCCAATTCAACTCTGGCTGAAGACAATTTTAACCCCAAAGTTTCATGTGTGAATTTTGGCTCGTAGGGTATTTTCATTGAAAATAAGCAATTATAAATGTAGATTTCAAACCCCATGGAACTGATCCACAGAGAGGGATTTCTCAACTTGGCAGTGTTTGTAGCAGTTATTTATATGCAGGCACAGTCATCTTTTCAACAGGGAAGCAATCTGGCAGCCATTACAGCTAACTCAGAGCAGGCCATATCCTTTCATAAAGGCGACAAATCTGGCTTTACAAGGACTTAGACATTAATGAAGCCAGCTGCCTATTACTCTATTGCTGTGGCACAAGAAAAGTCCTAACTTAGGCTGTACACAGCTTTCCAAGGGGCATTTTGGCAGGTAAGACCTGAGGTTTCCTCCCAAACAATCTCAACACAGATCAGAACAAACATCCAAACCAGTACGTTGGGAATGAGCCTAAACTGGAGGAAACAGAGGGGAGAGGAACAAAGGACAGATGCTAATTAAAAGAAACAAGTTCTTAACAATTCAGTCCAAATCAGAAAAACAGAGGGTTTCACTCTAATCACCGGGCTAACGAAGCAAAATAAAGAAAAAAAATCATTCATGGAATTCAGTATTTATTTATTTACTTCCTTCTCCAACCCTATAAACTACCGTGAATACAGCAAAGAGCTTAACGTCAGTATTTGGCACATGAGACCAATCACAACATTGAGATGGTATAGGAAGAAGAAAAAGCTCTTAGCAGGACTCTCCATTCTAGTTATTATTTTCACCCTGGTACCACTTAGTGGTGCCCTGTTGGATAAATCAGAGTGAGTGTGAGAAGAACTAGGCTTGATTTCTTTGGGCAATATCTAATGAGTGAAAGCAAGCTATTGGAGATGGCAAGCTTTGGTTATCATAGTGGCACAGCAAATTCTGCAGTATTCTAACACTGAGAAATTAGGTTTGGCTTCAAACCATTCAGTGCTTGCTTCCTTAAGGGATATACCTGAAACCCCACTGAGTCATGGCCCAAACAAAGCACAAGCTGCACTGTGAGGCATTAACACTTACAAGCTGCAGTGCCTGGATCTGTTTCTGAAGAGCAATTAAATATTTATTTATTTTTTTCCCCAAAATTCACAAGCAAATCACAGAACTCAACACCCATTACTGTACAGCCAGAAGTCTACAGAGGTTCATTAATGGAGTACAATGGCTTCATCAATACCTATTAGGTATACTAACTTTGAAGTCTATCAAAGGCACGAGAGAGCTCAAAGCGTGGTTGTTCTTATGCTGGCATACATGTCCATCATACCTGTTACAAAGAGTTGAGGCTGGAATAGGAGAGAGCATTTAGCTTTGATCTGGTCTGATTCAGTATGGCAATTCTTTATCTTCCAGATGAAACAAACACGGTAAGAACTACTACTGAAAATAAAACAGCTGTTAAAAGAAGTCCCATCTACCTTTAGCAGAGCTACTACAGCTGCGCTCGAGCAGCAAGAATCCTTGGGAAGTTCTGTATGAG
The DNA here is from genome assembly GCA_030625065.1 of Alectoris magna. Lineage (NCBI taxonomy): Eukaryota > Metazoa > Chordata > Aves > Galliformes > Phasianidae > Alectoris > Alectoris magna. The sequence goes on from CM060587.1 coordinate 3,561,327, forward strand.
AAAACACTATCAAAAGTACAATAGGGTATTCCAGAAAGTAGGTGGGAAGAAAAGAGGGAAGGTGGTATGTTATGTTACACAGCAAACTAAGGTTTGTTCACTGCCATTTTTATTCTCAAATGTGCAGTTTGAGAAGATTCTTAGCAAACATTCCTGCACAGCCTGTGCAATTCAGGACACGAGACATCATACAGTCTGTGTTCAGATTGCTCTAAGTGCTATATATATGTGTGTGTGTAATGAACACAATACTACATTAGATTGAAAAAACACACCAGTTAAAGCCTTCAGACTGCAAGGCAAAGAAGCACCCACATCCTGACAGAGATTAGGGCACTAATCCCAGAAGTGCTGATCATTCTGTAGAGCTTTACAGCAGGTTGCTCTTTTCCTTTCTGTTAAGTATACACTGCTATCAAGATCAGACTGCGTTGTCAGAGATCCCCCTTAAACCCCCATATCTTGTTTATTAAGCCGGATGGTCAGCACAACTCTGGCAGCTCACTCCTTGTGCCAAGGAACACACCATTGGGAAGCTGCAGAGCCAAAGCAGACACGTAATTAGGAAGCCCTGCCTTTGACTCTGTGACAAACAGATGTTTGCCCAGGACTGGTGACTTCTAATATCTTTTCAAAATAGATTTATTGAAGCTGTCGTTCCTTGGCAGTTTATCATCTGATCTAATTAACGAAATCAAAGGAGCATTTATTAAATTTCATGACAGCAACAGTTTAAAGCCATCTCCACCAATCCAGCAATGTCAACTGACTGACAGATGAGCAGAGTTTCTGGAGCATAATCTGATAACGAGTTGTCCACTACTCATAAACAATAACAGTATTACACTCCAGCAGCGAGAGGAAGGGTGATACTCAGTGCAGGCAAAGTCTGTGCAGGTGATGTGTGGGCATAGCAGAGCACGATGGGCTAACAAGAAATCACACCCCCAGGAGAGGTTCTCACATCTCTTTAGTGAACTGTGCTGCCTGCTGGGTGTTAATATAACTTAAAAGGTAGGAAATCACTATTGGTGATTGGTGGATGGTTGGATTGGATGATCTTGTAGGTCTTTTCCAACCTTGGTGATTCTGTGAAATTCAGGATTCAGTTCATGTGAAGCACTGACAAAGAACAGAAACATCTTCCTATCACTGCCTGCATTGAAGAACAGCGTTTAGCTGAAAAGACTCAATTTATCTAATACTATGTGTTCTAAATGAATGAATCCCCCCCCTCCCCCCCCCTCCTTTTCTTCTTAAAAACACAGAGCACATCATATTTAATGTTATCCTCAGATGCTGCAGACCATCCCTGCCCCAGTGGGTGGCCACACATCTCCTCAGGGCAAAGAAGAAGAGATGTGTAATTCATTTACAACAGCTGCAGGTAGAACCCACACGGTGCCTTCAGCTAAGAAGAGCTGAAGATGCACACTGGTAGCAAATCGTGTAGCGCTGAATACGCTGCAGTCCTTGACTAATGGCAAATGGATTAATCAAGAAAATAATTAAGCATCCCAGACATGCTTGTTTTCAGAGTGCAAGACATGCTTTCCTTCCAAGTCAGCTCCTACTGATGCAGTACTTCTGTAGTGATAATAAAACTGTCTCTTGGTGATCCAGTGTAGATCTACCAATCAATTCCACTTCGCCATGGTTTTGTTTTAGAACTTCAGTTTTATGTTAAATCCCAACTTAAATCTCTCTGCAACAACTGATAATGATTTTCTGCTCTTCTCACTGTTGGGGGGGGGGGGGGGAGGGGGGAAATGCACTTCAACTACTCTGACTTTTTTCCTAATCTAAACTGTTTCAGTGCTTAAATTCAGGTTACAGATATGATGTGGGGAATGACTGCTTTGAGTAGATACCTTTTCATCTCTACATAAACCAGCTTGGATTTGACTGAGAAGGACGCTGCACATATAAGCACACGTATAAAAGAATGAGTTATATGTGGCTGATTGCTCGCCTTTATCCCACTTTCTGGTCATGATAATCAACCCATTTTCTCCAGTGCAGACCAATAACAAACCCCTCCTGCAGCAGGTGGGCTGGGCACCCATGCTGTCCCACCCAACCTGTTCCATGACCCTATGACACCATGCTCTTTGGCTGTTAGAGCAATCACCAAGGCTGCATGAACCAGAAAAAACCAGCAGAGAATGTGAGTTTAAGCTAACTAATCACAAAACCCTCAATGCACTCAAAACTCCTGATTAGAAGGACGAGTGCTGGAGTAGCTAATGCACAAGCGGGCTCAATTAACCCTAATTAGTTCAGAGTCATGTTACAAAAGACTTAACGAGCAGTTACGGGGTACAACTAAGAAAAGAGGCATAAATAATGTTTGGTTGGAAGCTGTGTTTAAGAATCTCATGACTAAATGACACTAAAAAGAGGGAAAATCCTCTGTTCCTTTAACAGGGGGCAAAGCAGCAGCAGTGCTGTAAATACCTTTCTGACAGCTGGGTACACCCAGGGCTGTCAAATACCATCTACCAGTTTATTTTGGGGTTCCTATTTTTCCTGATTTGCAACTTCTTTCATGTCCAACTCCATACTTTGAACAATCCATTTATCTCACAAGCACAGAAGTTGCCCAACTTGGCTTCTTTTGCCAGAACTCTCCATCTGCATGGCCTGATTGCACCCACTTTTATACGGCTGCTACTCATCTTAGCATCAAAGCACACCTGGTTCTTACAAGGTGAAAACTGATCATTACAGAAGGAAACTGTTTCTCACTCTGCTCAACTGATACGTGTTCCTTTCCATCGGTGGTTAGGTTGACTGAAGAAGTCACGCTTCTATTCGTTCTAAAATGCCTCAATTTTTTAAACAGTTGGAAGAATAGAGGTTTTCTCTATTGTTTTATATCTGTCAGAATTCAGGCTTTTAATCTTTTCCCTCAAAGTTGGACAGGTGCCCACATTACAGAGTGAAAGAGAAGAAAACTCAGTGAATAAACGTCCCCAGCTAATGACATTAGAATAAGGACCATCTTCTAAAGCAGATCATAATACCTCTAAAATCCTTCCAGCCTCAAGAGATCTTTTCTGCTTCTAGCTTGACCTGCTCTGCTGCTTTCCTGCATTTTCACTCAAGTCCACTTTTCTTATTAACTTATATTAAACCATCTGAATGTGATTTTAGGGTATAAAAAGCTTTTCATGAGGTAGAGATGCCATCTGTAAAACCCCTTGCTGATATGGCTGCACTCTGTTCATCTCAATGCCCTTTCCTTAATCCTATTCAAGGCTTTTGGAGATCTTCTCATGGCAGCAAATGAAGTGTTTTAATGAGATAAATTTGCTTTTACCAGCTTTAGATTTCAGCTAGATCTTTTCTGCTTCTTTTCTGGAGTTTCAAATGCCACAGGTCTTCATGTCATCTTGTGTTTCATGTCATGTTATCAGCAGGCTTTGCCCTGAGGTGATCTTGCTTTTGAGGTTTATGCTATCTTCTCTTAAAGACCTCCTCAATTCAAGCTGAATGGATGTCTGCTTTTGGACTTCTGTAGGCCCACGCTTCAGCTTGATAACCAAGAACAGCACTGATAGCCAGGAGGGCCCTTTTCACCACACAGCTACACTCAGATTCATTTCCCCACCTTCTGCAGCCATGGTACAGAGTAGCAGGTGTATTGTTTTGGGCACACGCACCTATTTGGGCACCCATGCAGCTCCTCATGGTCAGACATCTCCCTTTCGGTACCATAAAAAGACCACACAAAAAGCACTAATGCATGAGAAATACAGCAACCACCATGCAAAAGCAATTAACACCACTGCCTGGGTGACAGACTTGAATTTAGATCCACCATCTTCCCAGGATGGCATAGGAGGAAACTCACTGGGCTGGTCACTAAAACAGCCACAGTGCAAACTGAGGACATAGTGGCAGTATTAGTAGTGAGTTCTTGTATAGGGGTAATCTACCAGAGATTACATCTCAGCAAACTAATCCTGCTCTGGCTGGCACATTAGCCTGGTTACAGAAGCACAGGAATGGTAGCACAGCTGATTCCAGTTTCAGAGGTAGCTCTACTAGAATTAGCACACGAGGCACTGTCTCAACCTGAAATTCCAGAACTTGAGCTCTAAATAGCAAATTTGGTACGTCCCTGAATCACCTTAGACTCGAAGACAATGTAGAAAGTGAACTGCGTTCTCTCAGCATCTCAACTGGGATTCCTCTGAGAGGGATATCAGCTTCTTTCTTGGTACAGATCCCCCCACTCTTGAGGAGGCAGCTTAAGAACTTTCTCTTATCGCAGTGCTTGATGGTATTAGAGAACAATCTACTTCATGTTAGGTGTAACTTTCTGTGTCTTCAAGTTCCATAAGTAATCAACAAAGCATCAGTGTATTTATGACATTACATTCAGACTCACTACCCCTCAAGCCACAGTTAAGACACTGCAACTCCCTCCTTGCAGGAATGAGTTGCCTACATAAAATGAGGTGGACCAGCTGGGTTTCTATTAGGAAAGGCACTGTAGGTCCTGCTGAAAGCTATGTATGGGATGGCCCCAGGGTGTGGATGGGTGGAAGCACCTCTCCCTCCATACAGAGTGACATTCTACTCCACAGGAGGAAAGCTCCTTGGAGGATGGTTGCAAAGGAAACCTGCTTGACCAGAATTCCAGCATTAACTAAACCTAAACAAACCATGGGCTGAGTGCAGACCTGAATTTAAATACCCAAGGACTGAATTTCACTTCTGGGTTCCCTTAGCTCTCCTGCTCCAAGAGCTTTCAAAAGTTACATCACATGTACCTGCCAGAGGTTTAACAAAGCTCTTCCAAATATATCCATAATTAATGAACACGTGAGGTGGTGTCAGCTTTAATGATCTCTGACTTCCTCAGTCTTTATTTACTTTTCTAAGGCCTTCCCTCTTCAGTGACTGTCTGTCATCCTATTAAAAACCCCAGCTTATAAATGGGATATGACAAGGTGAAATAGAGCCTGAAGTGATGGCTATCATATGTGAATGCACTGTGCAGCTCTGCAGCTGCAAGTACATAAGGGAAGCTCTGATAAAGCCCTAAAATGTATTTTGCATACAAAGTACAAGAATTATGCAAATTTGTTTACTCCTACATAACCCCATCCTTCTCCACTCCTCATTTACTCAGTTATGAATAACCAGCTTTGGATTACAAGCCCCAACATCTTCCTGCCTGATCTGAGTATTAGAAGTAAGCAGACACAACAGACCTGAACTTGTGTTCCGTCCAAAGTTTTGTACCAGAACACCAGAAAGCGGTAAAAGCCACACGAATACAACTAAGACAGCCACGTTTTGCCCTTCAATACACCTGAGCAATCCCATTACAACTGAGGAAGCAACAAGCACGTAATTGAAGGCATAACTTTGCCTGAAGGTCTTCAGGTACCAAGGGACTTAAGATCGAGCTGAGCTTTAACCACATGGTAAAACTCTTTGCTGAGCTAAGATTTTATTTAATGGTTCTGCTGAAGATATACCAACCAGTAGATTCCAGGGAAATGAGGTGTGTAATTCAAGTACTTGAAGGTTCAAGTATGCAGAAATGCATTCACTGCAAAACATAAAGGTCCATCTGAAATAACATCTGTAAACAAGATGAGCAAAAGCTGACCACAGAGTCCTCAAGGTCTTTGCAGAGCTATCCCAGAAATATCCATCATTTTATGATTCAAAAGCTAGAAAGCTTTACAGTTTACCATTTTAATGGTTTTGCTGTGAGAACATCCTACGCCTTCCTGGTATAAATGAACGTCAAAACCAACACTGCAGCCAAATTGAACACTGAACAATTTTTCTTCCATCATCCACGTGCCCTCCGCGTTAGCACATTTGGATAACATCCTTGTACATCTCCTCCAACTACAACAGCAGGTTGTCCTTGCTGCTGTAACTGTCTGACAGGAGATCGGGTCCCTTGCACTCAGACACCCTCAGGTGCTGCAGATGTTCCATTTCACCGGTCACTAAACAGAAACCTGAATTCTGCTGTACCAAAGCAGGAAAAGCCTCAAGAGCCAAAATGCAGACAGCCTCCCATATAGGCACATGTGCTTCTGATCCATCTTCCACCGCTACTATTCAAGACCCAAACTGATTCAGAGCCCTGCATCTAAGACTTTGAGCAATGACAACACTCTGCTCGTATGTTCGCAGGGAGGAACATAAAAGAATCTTCCCACAACGTAGCTTAAGTGCCCAGACATTGCTCAGCTGACAACACAACCACAAACTGCAGTTGTTTCACCAGCACACAACGCAGCTCTTACACTTCTTACACACCAAGATGAGAATCCTTCAGGCAAAGAAAACACCAACCGCAGCAGGCCAGCATGACAACGGTCGAGTCTCACCACCAACCTCCTTCTGTACCTCACCATCTCATTAAATCTCAGATGATAATAATTATTTATTCCATCATCAATCATTATTATTTCGGGCAGTACTCACACCAGCAACAGAGAAAGCAAATTTTAAACTCACTGCGGTACAAAATGATGCTCCCCCCTCCCCCCCCCCCCCAAGTTTGTCTTTAACAAAAGAACTGCAAATAAAGCTCGATTCGATACCAGAAGTTTATTTAGGGTGAAAGAAAAAAAAAATAGATTTAGAACTACATAGAAATTCTTCTTGAAGCATAAAAACATCCTATCCTGCAAAACGCATTAGCAGAAGGAAACGCATCCAATCTCTGTCACTGTACTGCAACCATTTCTATGTTGGCTGTGAAATCACCTGCATGGAAATCAATGAGTACCGTTTTTCCCCAACCCTAGGAAAAAGAATCCTGATCTATTCCTTTTGTGTGTTACTCGGTCATACCCAGCACCTCCCATACCCATTGTAATGCAAAGGTACAGAACTGCACTCTCAGGAGCTGCTACACTTAAAATACACGATAGCATTACTGGGTGGCCAGTAATAGAAGGGAGGATTAAGACCCTGCAGGTTTTTTAGTAATAAAATCATGCAGACATGCAAATCCATAGAATTCTAACTTCCTCTGCTCTTTGCTGTTGCTATTTGCAATGCCAGGAACCCCAGGATTCCAAAAATCCTCAGCAATGTGTTTCAGTGAGCCCAGTCCATCACACACAGCACAGTCTGCTTCACCCTTTCTTCCCTAGAACCTTAACCAGAGGGTTTCCCAATCACAGCTGAGGACATTCATTACTGCAGTTTACCACTTAGTTGTGCTTCACACCACACAATTAGTTTGGTCCTTTCCTGCAGGCACCTTAATTTCTAATTTCCAGCAGCCTCCCTTCCAAATGAAAATCGCTATCAGTATGGGGAGCATTTGGAGCTTTAGTATTGATTTATGCCTTGGGTGAAGAGGTTAATTAAATGTGAATTTTAAGCCGACAATGGGATCAGGGCAGTGAGGAAATGTGAATCCATGAATACTTCCGGAGCTGTTAAAGCCATACCAAAGGCACAGTGAGTGGAGGAGTCCCTCCTGTTGCTGGCAGCTGGAACAGTGCGCTTCCAAAGTACCACCAGGTTGTAGTCCAGTGGGGCTGGTTTTGTTTTGCATTTTTATTGATACAGATGCAATTTAACACCATCTATTAACTCCTCAGACTGCTCCTATTTCTTGCCTTTTACTGCCTTTTCCCTTTTGAAATGTAATGTAGGGACCATACAAACCACTGGCTGCACTAACACGGCACCCAGCCTGGCTGCAGACTGAAGGTGCTCTGCAGGCAACGGGGCAGCAGCACAGCCCCATGCAGCACCTGATCAGCAAAGCCAGAGCAGCAGCATCCCCTCCTTTGTTTTCAATGGGACTGCGTGAAGATACTCGAGTTCCACCTCTGACACACATGCTAGTGGGACACCCACTGATTTAAAACATTTAAACTCCAGTTCAACCACAGCAGGAAAGATTTTTCTCTTATTTTTAAGCTCACATACACTTCCCCTCTCATAGGTCTATTCTGTTTTCTTGTCACATATTTACAGACAACACGCAAACGATTGCTTACATATGCAAACATGAAATTATATTCCACTTGGAACACGGTTCTTACAGGGTTGTAGTAGAGAGGTGAGAGAAGCAAAAACATTTAACAGTTAGAGGAATGCAGAAGGGGCAGCCAGCAGCACCAGCAGTTCAATTGCCATCTCCACTCTGCCACCCCCTGCCCTAAAACCCTCCCAGCCAGCTCAGTACAACCAACCACACCAGCGCTGCAGCGCTGATTCCAGATGAAAACACTCTGCAACAGGAGAATGATTCCATTCCCAAACTGATTGGCCTTCACCTCCATTGGATTTCTCTATACTGTGCCACAGGTGCATTTACAATTAGTCAAGAAAAAGAAACTGCACCCAATACCATTCATTCTGAACAACCCACAGCAAGCGGTCACTGCAAGGAAAGCGATCAGTTTGCAGCTGCTTGGACTGCCCTGACTTTCTCTCTCCATCCTCCTCGGCAGGCTGCAGTTAATAACTGAGAAAAGGCAGAGAAAAGGCTAAATAAAGAAGTTATTTATGCTGTAACGTTGCCTTAACCAATGGACGCAATGACGTGATCCGTTACCATTTCCTTTCCCCTTCACCTCCCATGAAACCACAGATTTGTGGAAGTTCTTTTATTGGCTGTATTTGCAGATCTCTTTGGAATCTCTTTTGGACACAACAGCAATCCGCAGTGAAGTGCTACACTCAGTCCTTGCTCTTGGCATACTGTGCATGTCTTGAGAGAGAGAAAAATCATGCCTGAACCACTTCCAAATTTGTAACAGGCTGTTGATATTTGCTTTCTGGTGACTAATGGGGAGGAAAAAAAAGCCAAACATTGTTTTGCTGTTCGGTTGGGTTTTTTTTTTGTTCCTTTAATTTCCTGTCCTTCTTTCACACGGTGACAATTATCTGTTATTTTAAAAGGTTAAACCAAGAAAAATTAACCTGTGAATAAGCAGCAGCAACTCATTATCTGCCAAAAAAAAATGAAGACATGCATTTATTTGGGGTAAAAGTCAGAGATAATGCAAGCAGCATCACCACAGACAGAGGCAAGAAAGCTTGAACTCCTCTGCCAGTTGTGTTGATGTGGATCCTTTAGTGCAGTACCCCATCCAAATTGATAGAATCTCATTGAAAGCTTAACAAAAACAAAGCACAATCCCAAAAAACCACCCCAAGCCACCACCAGGGAAGCTACAGATGGGAACAGCTCTGACTTTTTTTACCCCAAACCATGGGCAATCCATTCTGACCCCGTGCATTGCTGGTGTTGAACTCACTGCCATGCAATACCAAAATCCCTTCTAAGTCAGCTCCCCAAGACCCTGCAGCTCAGGGTGCGCAGAGGTATTGAACCAAATTCAAGAGTAACATCAAACCACACCAATTAAACCAATACAAAACATTTGGGGAATATCCTCACTTCAGCCTAGGAGAAATACACATCGCTTCCAGTTTTAATTCAGTATTAACTTACTGAGCTGCTTTCAATTAGCGTAAAGAGAAAGGTAAGATACACAGCTCCTGGAAAACAGGGTGCTGAAAGCTCCAACATGAAATAACAGACTGCAGTTGATTCAAATTAAGGAAAACTCACACATTATCCCATTATGCCTCAGCTTTCCCCGTCAAGCTGGCAATCCCAATGCTCGTGTGCTATTTCTGTTCTATCTGTTCAAACAAAGCTGTTTATCTTTCCTGAGCCAGATCTGTTCAAAGTTACACAAAAGCTGCCCCAAATTCCTTCCTCTTCCAGCCCCCAATGCTGCACAGCCCAACAGCTTCATGCAGTTCAATGCAACCAGCAGAGCGCTGACCAAGCAGCACATGGCTCTGCAAATAACCAGCACTGCTGATCCGTGTTGGGAGAAGTGGAAAACCAGGATTCTCTCTTACTGTGCATACATACGTGTATGGGAAACTGTTAATCACAGCCTGAACCTCTGATTAACCATCTGAGGCGAGTGATGGGTCAGCTGTGGGAGCACAGGTGAAGGTAATTCAGCTGTGTGGAGTTTTTGTCGTGAGCCTCAACATTGGTAAGCATCCATCTTGACTGTGAGCCTCAGCATTGGTGAGTTATTCCTATATAACCTTTGGCTATCCATCTACTATGCCTTGTATAATTACAACTATACATGATCTATTTGTATGTCAGTATGAGATGACCACCAAAAACACGTACAAATTAATTTTCAGGGGACCAAACAACTCTGAACACCTTTGTTCATAGGTGTATTTGTATATAAAGAACTTCCCTGGGCAGAGACTGCTAGGTTAACTCAGCAAGGAAACACAGTGAGGGATAAAGCATCACTCCAGAGCTTACAAACTGCAGGAGAAGATGGGATGAATAGAGGACAGAAATTCTGTGTGCAACACTGTGCTGCTGTAGGGCAGCATCACAACAGCCAAGGAAAGAAAGGGCACGTGTTAGATTTTTGAGTAATGGAGTCCAACTTAGAAATTATGTGTGCATGTATAAATATAAACATATACAACATTCTATTTCTGCCTCTATCACTGATCCATAACAGGGGCTCTGTGCCATGCACTGTGTGCCTTTTTCTAAGGGGTCTTGAACACTTAAATTGTAACCTCTGCAGGATAGGAAACCTTTCTCAGCACAGTTCAGCAGATCCTGACACAAAGGGAGGAGCAAAGAGAAGCCAAGGGGTAGCAGTTTGCTTATCTAAACAAAGAAAAAAAACAAAGCAAAGCTCCAGTGTTGTTTCTAATACCCACTGAACCTGCATGGTTGTTTATTTATTAATTTTGCAATTAATTTTTACTGTTTTTTTTTCTTCCAGATTTTTAACATTAAGATAACTTTGCATTACATCTTCTGCAGTCTGCAACAGTCAGAATTTAAGCAAACAACCATGAACTATGCATCAAAACACCAACTGTTAATACGCTGTAAATAGATGACCAGATTGCTCTTGTAACAGGAGGGTCACGAGTTATCTACGAGGGTAACAACTTCTCATATGCTTTTAACTGTTTCTTTTACGTGCATGATGCCACCAACAGTGGTTGGGGTTTCCATGGGCTTCTGTTCTGAAGGGAGGAAATAGAGCCCATCTGGGTAAGAAAATTATTACAAGTCTGATAACGACAGCATCATATGGATGAGTTCACTGCTGGTAGTGCAGGGCAGCCTGGGAAGCATAAACACACATCTGAGAAGGAACACAACAGCCCCAGCTAAGCAACTTGACATAAACAGCAGTGAGATGAGACCTGCTCTCATCTCCTTGGTGCATCCAAATCAAGAAGAGAATAAAAACAGTTGAAAACATTCTTAATTATTTGAGGAGTGTTTTTTTTTTTCCAGCTGGGTCCATTCTCAAACACTGCTCCTAATTCCCTATTATAACAATAAACTAACTTAAAGGCACTTTGACTCCAGGAAAGAATATAAGTGGAAATGATTAATTAACACAAATACAATTTGTCCCCTAAGATTCAATGACAATAATCAGGAAGTAGGTGGTGACCCATAAACCAGATGTTTAAACATATGTAGACACCTTGCTGCTGCTGAAGTGACAAAGAACAAGCCACTTGTATACACACATGAAATCAGAGTATTTAGTGTATGCATTTCTTATATCTTCCCCCAAACACGCAGTGCTGGCACTGCCCTGGGCTGGCAGCTCCAGAGCTGCTGCTGCACGACACCAACACTGCATTCTGCACCAGGTAAGTTTTCTATGTAGGTTTTGTGCTCAAGTGAGGTCAGTTTTCAAGCGTCCTCCATGTCAGCAAAAACAGAGTAGAAATATTAACAAGGACTGGCAAACTTTGGGGGTTTTAATTTCCCTGAATATTTATTTGAGTCACTATCATAAATGCCCATCACCTTGACAACCAGGCATTCATTTACACGTCTGGAAGCACAAGATGGCATAAAGATACCCATATAGACTGAGCACTATGAAAATAGCTGCCCTTGCTGTTTGACAAGTGATCCTCACATAGCAGAGAGAGATCACCACGTGAGGGCCAGACCAGTGCATCTCTTCTTGCACTCTGCTTATGGATACCTCCAAGTTTACAGCCATCTGTAGTTATTAAGGATCAACTTGTCAGTAATTCCCTCTTCCCACTCCACCCCACAAAATAAGTTCATTTTCTGAGCAATGTTTTAGATTCGTGAAACACAGGTCATCTCAACAGCATTTTGCTCTTCTTAAGTCTTCCTAAGACAAAAAGCTTCATTAACTGTGCAAGTTCACCCATACAAATAAAGGTCACTTCCAAATGCCCATCAAGATTAACACAGAGATCCAGACAACATATTCTGGGGGAGTGGTTGGCAATTAAAGCCAAATCTGCCTCTGCTTTTAAAGCTGTGCCTTAAAGGTATCTGAGCCCACTGCAGTAATTAGCAAAGGGTCTCCTGAGAGAAAGAAGACACTATGAAGTCCTTATGGCCACGAAGCAAACAACCACCTGTGAAGAGCTCAGCAGCACGCACTGAGTTAAAGACGGAGAGAAATGCACTTTAATTGCACCATCACTTCTTCCCTCCAAGGTGGAAAGACCTTCCCAAGATGTGGATGTGCTCACATAATGCATTTCAGCCGCACAAACCTCTGTGCTCCACCTCTCCTGTTTTCATAGTGCTGTTTGGTAGGCTGGAATGGCGCTGAAACGTGGTGGGCACTCTGAGGCTTTGCCCTGTGTGGTTAAAAATACCTCTTGCTGTCACTGCCCCTATCCCAGCAGCTCAATAAACGCAGAAGATTGGTGAGCTTGAAGGGACATCTGCTGGAATGAGCTGACATCGCACCAACTGCACTTCTAGAGCTGAGCATCGGCAGAGAACTTCAGGTGATGTTACAGACTGCGATATCTCAGGGATCAATAGACCAGAGGAAATAAAGACGGTAATGACTGACATGCAATAATCATTCCCTTTCATTCAGGATTCGGTTGCAACTGCACCAGGGTATCCAGCAGGGTTATCCAGCTGGATGAACTGAAGACTGCACCTGCAAAGTGTGTTTGTTTAGCATTGCCATGCCCTGCCAGCCGAGCACACAGCAATGAGATGGGAGGACAGGGATCTGCACCATGGCACTGCCAGCTTCCCCTCAGCAGCTGTCCTCAGCACAGGCACTGTGTGGTGAGGATCAGTGTGCAAAATGGGAACGTTTCACATTCTCCTGGCGCTTTTGTGGGGCCAAGAAAGCTCCTGGTTAGTGAGGCAGGGACAGAACTCAGCCCTCATGCCCAGCGACCAACTTCAGTATTCCCAAACCCCACAGAGCTGATTGATGTTTGTAAAGTCTGGGATCAAAAGAGCAAACCTAAGTGTTCCAAGCATTTAACCCAAGAAAATCAAAAAAGCTGAATGTTTCCTAAGGCTTTTATTCTCAAACACAGTTGGGAGGATTCCCTGCCACCCCTTCTTCTGCTTTCATGCAAAGCTTTTCAAGTCCTTTTGCTTCAAGCTGATCCTCATAATTAGAAGAGCTGATAAAAAAAAAAAAAAACAACAGCCTTCATTAATGGGATCTGTGCATATTAGAGTTCATTAAAATGTAATTCCCAGAAAACAGGACATTTTAATCCATCCATACTTGGGAAAAGAGTGAGAATATTAATTTTTTCCCTTGCATGTATCTGTAGGGCATATGTGTTAATTACAATTTACTTGTATAAGTGAGGAAAATTACACATCAGCAAGTGGTTAACTAGTTATTAACTCAATCGCTCTTCAGAGATTAGGGAGAAATACTCCCAGCTAAGGTGTCCATCCTCACTTGTAGGTCAGTGCTTCGCACGTGCTTTAATCAAAGGAGAAGCTAAAAGAATCAAAACCTTATTAAAAACCCCATTGAAGTACACAGAAGTGTAACTTGCATCTTCCAAGTTACTGTTTGGCTTTAGAGGATGTTTCTTGACTAATTGCAAAAGAAAGTATCAAGCCAGACCCAGTAATTGCCCTTAGTTTCCATCGGCAAAATGATAACAGCATTAGCAATCTTGCTCTTTAAGATATACCAATTAAAATGATGACATAAGCACTACATACAGCTTTTTAAAGAGTCTTTTCTATGCAGTTATCATTGCCATCATACTCATGAATCAACCATCCTTAAACAGTACCAGAACTATCCTAAATTATCTGTAGATAAGGAACATCAGTGCATAAAGTTGCTATTATAGGGTGGGTCCTCCTGTTATCTTTGTTCCTACTGAGTAGATTGCAGCAAGAACAAAGGAAAAACCGGGATTTAGGGAGACCTGTCCTTTTGGTTAACCTTTTACACTCAGTGCTGTCGTCCAAGAGGTGATTACTCAACCTTTTGTTCTGCTTTTGGTTCCCATCCACATAAAGCCTCAGACCACCAGAGGTCATTTTAACAACAGAAAGAATCCAACTTCCATTGTAAATAAAACCCAGGTGCTAATGGGCAGCATTCACTCTGAGTAGAGAGAGAGATGGATTTGGCTGCACTCCTGGGACACAAGCAGGAGAAACAGACCAGTAATTTGGTCAAAGAGATGAGCTAAGGAAAATTACTCAAGGAATATCAGTTGAATCTGATTAGTAGAAGAACACTGTTCCAATGTCCCACGTCTACCCTGTACTGGTGTGAGTCACTACAGATAGCAGAACATCACCATATGGAGCAGAAGTTGGTCCAGAATTGGACTGGTCTTTCACCAGGGCAAAGTGATCCCTTGGAGTAGCACCATTTCCCACCAGTTCATTGCCTGTGCAGTGTATCAGCATCACTTGATTAAAAACATTTGAAATGTCACCGAGTCTTGTAGAGAAGCAGGCTAAGTGTCTTTACATGTGAAGCTGCTGCCTTTTTCAAGGTGTATACAGTGATGTTTTTCACAAATCCTGTATCCTCTGTCTAACTGCTATGTAATGAACTGTTGATAGATGACAGCAATTATGACTGACTGCTATTATATCTTATTCTGAGTGGCAGATTGAATAGCATGAATTCATTTCAGAGAGAATGAATACCTTCAAAGTGCCTTTCATAAACAAGAGCCTTCAAAGCAGGGTTACCATTTCCAACAAAGATTCAATATTGTTCCAATTTACTTTTCAGATGGAGGGCCAAGCCCATCCCCACTTCAAGCCTTTTGAAGTCAAACACCAGAGCTGACTTTGGTTTGCAAATCTTAATTTGAAGGATATGGCTTAAAAAAAAACAATTGTTTCTATACCTACCAATCATGCTGCACTGTAAAGCAAGCACAGCTGCATTGCTGCCCACTGGGGGTCACCCAGCACAGAAAGACTGAACCCATCACTTCACCATACCACTCTTCTGCTGGAATCCATTGAAGGCAACAAGACCTTCACCATACACTGAAGTCTAGGTGAGATCTCCCAGTAGAACAGCCAACAAGATTTGTTACAAGGCAGCATGAACCTTGCCTGGGTCACAGAACACATTAAAATACCCTCTGTACTTTGTAGAAGTAAGGCAGATGTTAACTTCTATGTGGCATGTTAATCTAGCAGTAGAAAGCAATTATAGCCAACCATGAGCTACAGGGCAGCAGTAGCAGTGTACTCTTACCACTTTCTCCAAGACAGATATTATAGTTTACATGCTCTCCAACTGTGACTTCATCTCATAAGGGGATTTTGGATTACGCAGTATGCACTGAGAACCTCTGCGAATGGATCTGAAATAATCTATCTCTACAAGCCAGACTGAAACAGCAGAATGCAAAGCAAACACTTGCTAATGCTTTTAACACATCTGGACACTAAAAACATTGGGACCAACACGAGGAAAAAGGGTTTTGTTCTCATGGTTACACCAAGCTTACTGATGTACATGGATCCTTTTCTTCCTATCCTGCTGAAGGCCGATGTGAATAAGTAATCAACAGCAAAAATGAAAGCCCAGGAAAGCAAGCTGCAATGCCTGATTCGGGGTCAGCACTCAGACTGCTACTGCAGTCATCTGACATGGGTTTCTTCAAGGAAAATGAAGATAGATTTATTACAACTGTAATACATGCAGTTTTATTCTAGACAACTGGATCTTACTCTGGATAGGGCTGGTATGTTACTTTCACGTGGAGAGATGCAAGTGAAATGAGTATACCTGTATTCAACAATTCAATGTATCCTGACCTACTGGACAAGATGTATTTTCTCCATATTCCACCTGCATTGCTGAGCAATGAATTATGGAATGCTGCACAAGGCTGAAGAAATTTCGATTTTATCTTCACATCAGTGAAAGCCAAGCATGTAACAGCTACGTAAACTTGGGATAAACAGCCACTTCCATGCACCTGATCTGCAGAACAGGCACAAAGAACAGCTTCTAGCTGCAGCACTGACATCCACTGGTTCCAGCATGGAGATACACACACAGTCCTCCCATCCCAAAGGACAGCAGTGCACACAGCACAGCTGCTCCATCATTCTACCTGTCCCCTGCAGCACAAAGGATGGCACTGGGACACTTTCACAAGGCAAGTAGAAGTCTCACACCCAGTGGTATGCATGAAATCTGGGCCAGTAACATTATCATATCATAAGAAAACAAAGTTCAGAAAATTGAGGTCCTACTCTTAGATTTAACTCTGCATATGTGGTGACGCACTGGAACAGGTTGCCCAAGGAGGCTGTGGATGCCCCATCCCTGGAGGCATTCAAGGCCAGGCTGGATGTGGCTCTGGGCAGCCTGGTTTGGTGGTTGGTGACCCTGCACATAGCAGGGGGTTGGAACTGGATGAACATTGTGGTCCTCTTCAACCCCATTCTATGATATCCAGGTATCAGTGTTCACTACAGGATTTGGCCACCACAAACATATCTCCAGGGAATCAGCGGCCTCATCCTGCAACACATCTCCTTATTAAGGCAGTACAGACCATCTTCAACAGCTCTAGGGTGCCCAATCCCTTCTGACAGCAGCACTGTGCAGGCTCTGAGCAGCAGGCTGCAGCTGCAGCATGCACTGGGGTGTTCCCTCAGCCTGCACAGACATGAGCCGCACACAGAGCACTGAACCACATGTTTATTACATGAGCTGCCTGTTCAGATTTGGTAACTTCCCACTCCTCTCTCCTACAGTTACTTTCTGAAATCATCTTCCAACCACAGCAGTGAACCACATACACCCCACTGAGGACCAGGAAATTCACCTCCCACGGCATATATTGAATCCTAAATGACAGAAATAAATAAATAAGTCCTCAAGTTTCCCTCTGAACTGCAGAGTAAATACTTCTAAAGAGTGGAGCAAGTGGTTTGAAGAGCTTGTTTCACTCGTTCCATGCAAATATCAAGATTAACAAAGAGATTAATTATTTCCCATTTTTCTTCTTACAAAGGATGCAGGCAGATTTAGAATAACAAAAATAAACCCCCTGGATAAATATTCATCACAGCGCTGAACAGTACAAAAGCAACTCATTTTTTATGTAGAAGGGGGGAGAAAACAAACTGTCAGGAGCGCTCCAGAAGCATAAATCCATATTAAGTGAGGACTCTCAGCGGATGCACTCAGTGTGGAAGGAGGGCTGGGGGCTCAGAAGGGCCGTGCAGCATCTCAGGATCTCAAGGAATTAAGTCAGAGAACTCAAAATCAAAAGTGGATTTGGATCACATCAAAACTTGTATTTGTTCCTATCCATCCTTTCATTCTAACAAGAGCTATAATCACAGGTTCAAGTTTCTTAACAGCTTCAAAGCTTGGAAGGATTTTGCTTTGAGGTCCTGCGTTGAGATCTGTTTGTTATGAGCCGAGTGAGCGCGTTGTGCAGGAACAGAAGACAGGCCTCCAAAGAGAAGCAGCGCCAACACTGCATTCACTTTTACACACTGGTGATAAACACAGACCCACCTCCTGAAACACGTGCAGCGCCAAATGTCGAATGCTGCCTGAGAAATGAACTGGCACTGCATTCTGCAGATGGTTTCTGGGCTGAGGTGGAGAACTCCGTATCTGTTTTGCTTGGAGTTCCCACTGCAGCTCAACGAGCCATTACCTCAGCACTGCACATCAGAAAGGCAACAAAACCACACCATCACACTGAGAGGTGCTCCTGCCATCCAGTAACAGCAGCACCAATTCTGGGTAGTCTGACCAGAGTTTCCAAGCCTTGCAAAACTAAACCCTTGGCAAGAAAATGTGTTATTTAAAATTACCATTACCCTTAATATCCTGATCATTAACGGCACTGAATCACAACTCCAGCATGCTGATGGTCTACGAGGCAGTGTTGTGTGGGTGGCTGAAGTAATTCAGTTCAGATTAAAAAGAACTATCAGGTTATCCGCAGTCATTAGATGACTCTCCAAGACCAATCAGTTGAGGAAGCTGCTTATTTGGGAGAAGGAACAAAGCTCAACAGCTTCAAATACCAACTACTGCTGAAAAAAAAAACATTCTTGCCGGGTCGAGTTTGGAATATATATGTAGATATCTATCTATATATCTTCAATCCAAGGCTGGATGTAGCTTTGGGCAGCCTGGTCTGGTGGTTGGCAACCCTGCACATAGCAGGGGGGGGGTTAGAATGAGCTGAGCATTGTGGTCCTTCTAAACCCAGGCTATTCTATGGTTCTAAGAAGCTGGAGCTCTCCCCCCCAATTCTATGATCTACACATGTATATACACACATACATATAATCAAGTAGTAAAATAGAAAATCCAGAATTCCTAGGGGCATCCCTTGGGCTTTTGTAGACTTTTCATCCAGTTTTGTAAACACATCATTAGTTAATGAACCTCAGCACGTGTATCGGATCATAGAACTCACATAGGCACTATGAATGACACTTCTCAGCTTCCAGGGTAAGAAACAAGTTGACATTATTCTATATTGATTCTATTCTATGATTCTATGCCACGACCTCCACAAAAGATGTCACATAATCCAGCAGGGCAGTGCTGGAACAGAAACTTTCAGTTACAAAGGACTTCTATCACTCAAGTGAAGATCCATGCTACCAGTATGAGGCAGTGGGATTTATAAACGTAGGCATGAATACATACATAAATATGTGGACACTCTGATTTGTTGTCTTCAGCTCAGCATCTACTTTAAAGTAGACTCAAAACTCGTAAAAGGTTTATTTAGAAACGCTTTTTGTTTCACCTTTCAGTGATAATTAGGGGAGGAAGTAAAAAAAATATCAAGAAAAAAAAAAATCAAGGCAGACCTTTAATGACATTTTGACTTCTTTTTTTGGAGCAATTTAAGGTAACGCCACATTTTATATATTGGATGCAACAGAGACAGCACTTAATACATATAATTATGCAGTTTGCAAATGTGACAGTTCTGATGTTGCTGCAGTGCAAGTCCGTGCAGTTAAATTAGAATCATAATGACAGTAATTACACTAATTAGCCTTTTTTTTTTCCCCCCTAGTTTGTTACCAGCAAAGTTCTGCATATTTACGTGAATAACAGCTACTTCAGCTTCCCCCTGAAAATCCACCAGAACCAATTCACTAAATAGCTGATTTATCACAGCCGTGTAATACACAAGGAACATTCAGAGATGAAAAGGCAGATGCTAAAAGGCTAAGACGTAAAATCCATACAATGTTTTTCATACATTATTCACATGCAGTCTACAGCTGTAATGCTTAGAAGTTTAGACAGGCATAAGGGTGAAATATTTAATGCAATCCACAGGCAGCAGCACAACTGACATGTAGGAGTACACAGAGCAGCCTCTTGTTGTGTGTAAGTGACACAGAACAGCAAGGCTCCCAGTTCTCCAGCACCCAAACAAGGCTTTCAGCAGTGCCTGTTAACCAAAGTGCTTTCACACCACATGTCACTCTTCAGATGTGAAAAGCTGAACATGCTATGGCTGCAAAGATCTCAGAGCCAGACTCTGAATACAGCTGAATCCTACGTGCACAGTGCACTTGGTATACCTGGGAGGATGCCCTTGATATTAACCGAATACTAAGCACACAAATAGGGTTGTTTTCTCTCTCTCTACAGTGCCAAGACCACTTTCTCCTTAAAAAGGATACAGTTCTCCTCCCAAGAATATATTAAGGTGACTATTATAGCTCTAAGCATCTCCAGCAGGAAATGTATGTATATATGGACTACACAGAGACAGGACCAGCAGTCACATCACATTAACTACCAGGCAATGCTCTCAGTCATACAGTCTGATTTTGGGGTGGCCCAGCACAGGGCCAGGAGTTGGACTCAGTGATCCTTATGGGTCCCTTCCAACTCGGGATATCCACTCATTTGGCGTCAACGACATCAAAATCTGTCCCTCTCACTCTCAATGTGAGGGTCAGAGCCATACAGCATTTAGCTGGGTTAAAGCACAACAAGAGAAAGACTAGAAAAAGCATGGGCCTGTTGGGTATTGGTTATTCCATTATACACCAGACCAAATTGCACCACTGTACTCAATACATTACATTTCAGGAAAGTCTATGAATAGAGCACATTTATGACAAACAGTTGCTCTATGCTCTATCTTTTTGATAACTCCATTACTTGAGTTCAAAGAAGGTTTATGGACTTAAAAAGCCTCAGGTACAGCCATGAATGTTTGATGCCTTCGCATATACTATTATTGTTGTGAAGTCACTCCCTGTTGGAATTATTGCATTCTCACAATCTGTGGTCATTACAGGCCAATGGGAGAAGGTTGACCATTGAAAATTACACACTTCCTATGTTACAGGATTATTTTTTTTGCATTGAAAATGGTACCAACTCATTCACAGGGCATGGCCTTTGGAAACAAACAGAACTATTAGCTGCCAGTGCTTGCACAATGCCAAACACCCAGCATGGTAACGTGAGGAACCTGCAGTCTTTTTTGCAACCTATTTTGAATGACTGAAGAAAAGAAGAACTCCAAAACCACACGGGATTATTTTCTGTTGAACACACCAAGAGATTCACCGTCAGTGCCTTTGTCACACCAAACCAAGTACTGCCTGCTATGAAACCACCAACAGCCCATCCCATTCCAGGGATGTAGACAACTCATTTTCTATTCCAGTTACCCCAATGAGAAGTGATTTACAAAGGTGACAAGCAGAAGGAATTTAATAAAGCTATAGTGGTCAAAACAATTCCATTCCAAAGCTCTGCAAAAGCGAATCAAAACCCTTGTTGGAAATTTTACATGCCCATCTTATTACAGCAAGCCTCAATAGGGCAGCTATTCAAACAACACCCAATTGGTTTTCCATACAGATTTCTGCTTTCCTGAGGCCTCAGGTGTTTGTAATGAGCATCAGTAGTGAATTCTGACTTCAGACTGATATCTTAGCTGAGATCTTCCACACAGGGATAGGATTTGGGCCCATCTCTGCTGACAATCTCAGTACTCAGACAACCAAATCCAGCTGTGCTGACACCACTATCAGCACCACGGGGTCATAAAGTTCAGCAGCCCCAAAACACAACAAAGGTACAGTGTATAGTGAAAGAACAGCAAATAACTAAGGTACTTTTTAAATGACCTCTTTACTTGTAGCCCGTAACTCCCAAACACAGCAGTTCAGACACCTGCAGTTTCCCATACACACATTCAGGCACCCTTCACTTCACTTCACTTCGTTCATATTTCTGTTCTGGCCACTGCTTGTACATTTATGAATAAAAAATAAGTCTGCTATGCTGCTTTGGTTTATATTGTGGAAGTGAATTGCAGTGGAGCAGTTGTGCCCATTAACAAACAAGCCAACTTCACCACAGCTCACCCACCACACCCACAATTGGGCTCTTTCTGCATCCTTCCAATCCTCAGGTTGCAGCATACAGACCCAAAGATCACTCGTACTCATGCAGACACAGCACCATATGGAAGCTTAACTTTGAGGACCTACTTCAAAGCTATCAGCTCTTGAAAATGGGGCAGGAGGGAAAGCAAAATAAGAGATGCATTCCCGGGTGGGGAAATCAGACAATAGTAGTTGGCTGCCTTCCTATTTATTTCATGTATTGTTTCAAGGAGCCATGAGAACCCATCTCAGCATGCTCCTCAAAAAGAAAAACTAAACTTGATGCTCTTCACATGCTCACAATGCCATAAATCGAGAGTCTGGAAATAGATTACCAGACCTTAAGAGAAAGGTTCCACGTTGACTACATCTAAAATTCACTGGGATGAACGGAAGGAAAAGAAAACACATTCACACCCACAGAAATCACTTTTAGAAATGCTGAGTGATCGGCCTGCAGTCCAACCCTCCATCGAGCAGGAATCTTTATTAAAAAGAATAGAAAGGAGGGGGGGGGGGGAAGCTCCCATAGGAATTCAATTTGGGGCCTTCATTGCCCCATGTGCATCACCCAGCTCTCATACTGTTTGTGCATCCTGCAAAGTTCCCACTCAGCCCCACGGAGCCCCAGTGCCCAATTATAACCAAGCAACCCACAGGATATTTTTTATTGCAACATTACCTTTAAAACGCTTCAGTCATTTTTTGCCATTATTTGTCATGGCAACGGCAGTTGAGGCTTTTCTTCCCTGGTCCTCCCATTAGTTTCACTTTAAACTCCGCTCATTCTGCTCTCCGAACGAGAAGGGTATTGATTTGCTGTCCTATTGGCATCTGGGAAGGGCCTCAGCTCCCTTGTCTTCCTGCCATTCGCTTTCAGCTGGATGTGAGCAGGATTTCCTCCCTACCAAACACAGGAGCTAACAGGGACTGCACCAAAGTACCAGCAGAGCAGGATAACAGACCATGGGAGCCAACAGCCTCCCTTCTTCCTGCTCACTGCCCCATGAATTTCCACTGTGGCTCCACTCCCATCCTCAACCCTTTGCCTCCCAACAGCACTAGGATTCCTTCTCTCTCCATTCCCTACCATGGGCATGCCTCAAGGAGGATTTTTCCCTTTATGATCTTAGAATTAGATCACACTGTATGGCTCGAGGGCAATTCAAGGAACTTTTCGTAGCATCTCTTTATTTTCATCTTTATTCTGGCACATAAAAAGTTACCATAGCATTTCATCTACACGGCTCACCTTTTTTATTCCTAATGCTTTAATACCCGAGCAGCATGGTATTGTTACAAGCCATCTCATACAGAGGCCTAAAACGCTGCTTATGCTTCATGCAAGTATTTCTTCAGTCATGGCTTTTAATCTTGAGCACTACTAAGGAACTTAATCAGATCAAAACAAACAGGATTATCCAAGCATTCAGGCCGGGAAACAATCAAACACAGCAGCGCTGAACACTGTCTGCATCCAACAGAAGTTATTAGTACAACAAAACAAGCCACGCCGATCACTTCTACACGAGCAACACCCCAACAAGCTCATTCCCTTAAACAATAAAGCTGCACGTGGGGAAACAGCAGCAAACAAACGCATTTGGCTCCTGCATCGTTGCAGAGTCAGCGTAAGGGAAAGGAGCGCACCGCCTATTCTCCGCGCACCGCATTGCGAGCAACGGAACAGCGCCCCCTCCCGGCAGCACCGAATCATTGCACCCAGAGAAGGGCGCGGAGCTGCGTTGCAAGCGCTGACCGCAACCACCCAACACCGCCTCTTTGGGGGGTCCTTGAAGCACTCAGAGCTCAGCACTAATTAACGCAGTTGTTTTCTCTACTATCTACCAGAGCGTTATTGCTCTGCAAGGGTTTTAGAGCGTACGATTTGGAGTTTTATTTCTGCCGCTAACGCTAGTTTCTTCCCCCCCCCCGCCCCCCCCAGAACTACCTTCTCACGCTTTTGCCACCCCTCGGACTGCTCTGAGCGCTCCGCTCGGACCCTCTTAACTGTTCAGATCACACAGCAAGTAAACCACCAATGCCATCCCCGCTTCTTCACTCTCCGGTGCGCATCCGCACTGCCGAACACGTGAAGTTTCCACGACGCGAAGATCCCGACCCGCAAACCCCACCCGGGAGGTCCCACACTCAGCAACATCCAACAAATCCACTTTCAAAAGACACGCACCGAACGCGCTTTTAAACAAAAGCCGCTTACCCGCAGCGCTCCGCGAGCTTTCGCAACACCGCACACCTCTGATTGCTACCAGGGGGTCACCGAGAATTAACGGCCTTTAGCAGTCATTAGCGGTCATTAGCGGCCGCACCTGCGGCGCGAGGGCAGCTACTGGGGGCGGCTGCGAAGGGGGCGACTCTGGCGGAGCTCGGCTGGCTCAGATGCGGGGCACGCAGCCCATGGTGGGGGTTGGAGGAGGGCGTTCGTTACGGCCCCTTTATCTCCAGGGGTTCAGCACTTCTTGCCCTGGGACGGCTGAAACAGGTGAGACCATAATGAGCCACAGGTGGGGCTGACAATGCACTGAGCCTCGGCTCCTCACGGCTAATCCAGGAGCAAATTGCTCCTTACCCTCACTGGATGTTCTCCTATGGGCTGTGCTAGCAGTGCTGCCTCCGGCTGTGACGTCCCTTTTCTTAGCCCTCTCCCCTGCCAGCACTTGGCTTTGCTCCCAGCTGCACGCCCCATGCCTGGGATGCACTCAAGGCCAGGCTGGATGTGGCTCTGGGCAGCCTGGTCTGGTGGTTGGCGATCCTACACGTAGCAGGGGGTTGGAACTGACGATTATTGTGGTCCTTTTCAACCCAGGCCATTCTATGAGCCCTCAGTGCAGCGCCTGCTAAGGGGGCTCTATGGCACAGAGCTGAGCGCTGCTGATGCTGCCTCCAGGGCTCAGAACGGCCCTACAGACGCTGCAGGCCGTCTGCTGGGAGCTCCGATCATTGCAGGACCTCCAGAAATACGTGCTGGGAGCTCCATCAGTACAGCGTGACTTAAGAATTTTATTACATTCGTTACAAGCAGACCCTAAAGGGTTAAATTAACGCAGTATCCGTTTTCAGTAGCTTCAGTTTAGCTCCTTACGGTGCTATTGATCCCATTTCCTTCAAGGAAGTTCCAAAAAAAAACAAAACCTGTGGCTTCTTTATGCACTACGGGAGCCTTTTACTGCAGCTGGGACGCAAATCAAACCGTTATGATCACCACAAACCGATTTTGCTCTTTAGAGATTAAAGCCCCCCCCAGAGGCGGAATTATCTTCTGATGGATTGGACCGAATGGGTTTTCAGGACTTTGATGATCTGCTGTGTGGGGGTGCGAGGAGGAGGGGGGGGGGGGGTGTTTGTGTGTCATTTCCTATCCACGGAATTTACATTAAGACAAATGAAGAATAGGAGAAGAGGAATCGTGGGTACAACTGTGTCAGTATAAACACACTTTGTAATTAGATAGCTGTCACTATAGAGCAGGGGAAGAACTAAAGCCATGCAAATCACTTTTGTACTTACCTGATTGCATCCACCAAAGAGTTCATAGCAGCATCATTCTTTTATATATATATATAAAATCATACCCCTCACCAACGTTATTATTCGGGTGAAATGTAAATGCAGAGCAGGCTGTAGATAGCAATTAAACTGCAGTTGGCAGAGGTGCTGTTCCCTAAATAGAATAGATGTAACGGAACAGAAAGCAAAATAAATAATGAAATAGGGAGTAATGGAAGCATATATCTGTGATATTGTCAGATTGTCCGATGAGCCAACGGGGAGATCAGGGGGAGAAATTATGATATAAATCATTGAAGCAATTTCTTGCTACTGGTTTGGAGGGAATCTATTCATTCTAAATGCAATGCAATTAATCCTTACAGTCTTTGGTGCGTGTATCTCTGTGTCTCAGTGTGCTTGATGCTGATAAGGGATCTCCAGGGGCCGCCAACCAACTTTGCTTCAATGACATACAGTTATTCCACAAAATGAATGTAGTACCTTTTCTATCGGAACACATTGCTTCCATTTACCCCGAGCACAAAGTGACTCCTGGAATCACTTCCTAAAGATACCACGAATTCAGGACCAAACCTGTTACTGATGTCACCAACCTCACTGGAACGGGTTGCCCAAGGAGGTTGTGGATGCCCCATCCCTGCAGGCATTCAAGGCCAGGCTGGATGTGGCTCTGGGCAGCCTGGTTTGGTGGTTGGTGACCCAGCACATAGCAGGGGGTTGGAACCAGATGATCATTGTGGTCCTTTTCAACCCAGGCCATTCTATGATTGTATGTGATGTTAATCAGATCTTATTTCCATCACAAAAGCCTTCAGCAGTTCTGAAGTTTAAGTAAAGCACTTAATGAGGAAGCAGCGCTGGGTCTGAAACTGATTCACTTCTCCTGTTTCATTACTTTTCTTCTTGTTCCTGATCAGTTTTTAATTACTGTTGGATCTACTGGACTTTGTCACAGCCAGGAGAAGAAGAAGAGGGGAAGAAGAAGGGAGGAGAGAAAGGGGAGAGCATTAAAAGAATCATGGGAAAGGATGTCGGTGAGATTTATGGTTCATATATTGCTATGGAAAGGCTGTGGGTGGGGAGGAGCAATCAGTGACAGTCATTTATGGCTCCTTGCTGTGATGGAGTCCTGGACTGGAAATGAAAAAGGTGCTGTTAAACACAAGCAGGCTATCTGGGATGTTATAAACAAGAAATCTCTTGTCACAGCTGCTACAACCATTGGTTGATGGTTTGCTGGGAAATTAGTGAAGCTGTAATGGCTCCTGGGCTCAGCCCTGGACCTGCTGTGTCAGAATTCAGCTGCTTGTTTACACCACCTCACAGGTATGGCTAAAATGGGAAAGGTAGAGTGGAATAAGGATGGTTTTGCTGCTTTGCCATTCCTCTGAGGCAGGAATAAAAAGAGGCTGCTATAAGCTTCCTTCTAGTCTGAAAGTAGGAGGGTACAGATTTACACACAGACTATTTCTGTTCCACAGAGTGACTTTGAAATAGGCTTATAGTAATTACTTTAAAAGTTCCTTTGGATCATTGCACCTCCCTATATCCTTGGCTTTTGTGGCCTTATTTCCTTGGTGTTTCTGGTGTTTGGTTTGCTCTCCAGTTGGCTCTAATCCTTTATCATAGGGAAATCTGGGGAACTGCTGCACTTTCAGCTCTTAACGTAAAGAAATGCGATGGTACCAGTAGCTGTAGCTGAAATCAGAGCAACTAGGAAATGATTCCTCCCTGCCAAATTAAACAGCATTAGTTACCCATCCCTGAAACAGAAGGCAATACAAAGAGTAAAGTCAAGGTCACCCCTATTGTGTGAAGGAACACAGCTTTCCCAAAGCCCAGCCCACAATGCAGCACTCTCCTACCTGTTGATTAGATCATTTATGCAGCCTTAAACAGGGCTTTAAATCCACAAGCAACATCCCCAGGTAAGTTTGGAGCTTGCCCCTACAGAATTTATTCTAAAGTACCCAAGGATGTGTTGTATTCAGGTGGCTGTGTCTGTGTTTGCTGGCAGATAAGCAGAGGATTTCATTTCTAGACTGTCAATCCGGCACCTTTCTACTGGCATCATATTCCCTTTAATTAAAAGTAGAAAGCTCTGACAGTCTGTTAACAATGGAAACACTTGCAGGCAACTGTACTATTAAGTGAGAGCTGTTTCCAAGTCTCTATTGTTAATTATTATCATTACTAAGTATTCAGAGCAGGGAACACATTTACACTACTGCTCTGTACTCAGCATCAGTCTGCAATTAATTTCCAAGACTAAGTGTTACCACTGTGATTAAAATGAACTAGATGTATACACCCACATGTCTGTATTGTTCCCTTGATGTCCCTCCAGCAGAGTGATGCTCTGAGGTGTTTGATGCTATCATCTTCAAAGCCAGGTCTGTCTCTGAAACCAGAGCTTCCAATTGCAGTTATATTAATGCAGCATTCAGTAGATGTCCAGCTGGAGTCTGTAGGCAGAGCACCCAAAGTCTTCTACCCTGAATGACAGAGGACATCTTGATTCCATAGTGTAGATATAGACCCTGATCCTATCCCATAGGCTCTTGTGGGACATAACTTCCACTGTTTTGTCTAAATCCACTTGTGGAATTGGGATGGGCATCCTGGATTTAGGAGTATTATTTCATCAGGAAAAATGAGAAAAATTTCCAGAGGTTCCTAAAATGCCATCGCAGCCATCCTGACAGCTTAGCTTTCAAGTCCTTGCAAATAGTGTAAGTAACAGCTCTGTGCATTCGGGCGTGAAGTCCGCATCTCTAAAGCCAAAACCTCCCATTGAAAGAGCCTTGAAAAATATGGCTGTAAACTGGAGAATAAAAGAGATTTGGAAATGCAGCACTTGAGTGCTTCTCTTTCCCCATCCTTGCTGCATCCCATTTCCTAACAGGCAGAGCTGAGGCATGGCAGATGCCAGCGAAGCCTTGTAGGTTCCCTGCACACATTTCTGCTCCGTGGCTGAGAAGAAGGACACAAATGATGTCTGTCAGAGTAAATCTGTTTAAGCATTGAAGTCAAACTCAGACTTGGGGACAGGCTTAGAGCTGTGCTTACCTGTGACGGTGCTGTGTGCTCTTCATCATTGTGATCTGCGTGGTGTTATCTCCTGCAGTCATACATCCCTTTTGCCTCCTTGTAGGCTATATTAACAGACCACCTTAGCAATAGATGATCCCATTTCTTCCAGAAACCCAAAATGGAGCTCCCGACCTGCCTGCATTCCAGATTGCAGCAGGGTACACCTATATGATGCTTTGATATGACGTGACGTGGGACAGATGGAAGTCACACGGTGACTCTCTGATGCTAGGAATGAAGTCCCCTTGTTTCAGTACTTAAGGATCAAAGGATAACCAGGGATTGAGCCGCACAGCCTCCAAGAAGACTTTATCTGAGTGGTGTTTGTTTGGGTTGGAAATGCACACCTGGTCACCAGCCAGACCAGCTCAGCTAACAAGACTCATTCCTGCAGTTCTGAATCTGAAGTGTTGCTCCAACAGCTGTCTGAAGGGAGATGGTTTAAGTGCTGGCACACTGCATGTGGTGAATATCATTCTGCAGTCCCTATCTGTAGTAATTAAAGAAAGAGAAACCCTTGGGAGCTAAATCTCAGCTCATAGAATACATGAAAAAGCAAGTCAGGAGTCCTGTCTCTTTTATAGGAAGAGGGACTGCAGGTACCTCCTTTGGAAACATCCGCTGAGTTGCTCTTCACAATGAGTTAGCATTATGTGTCTGTCACTGCTTGTTGGAAAAGGAACTTCTTAAATCTCCCTTTAGCAGCAGATTTGCTTTTCCATTCCGTTACCTGCCCGCATTCACCCGCACAAACTGACTAAAGACTTCCTGATGTAGATTTCTCCTCTTTTTCCTCCTTTTGTTCTCTGCTCAGCTGCAGTGTGACAGTTAACTTAGCCTAATTTTCCAGCTGCCATCGGTAATAAGAAGATAGGCCTTTGCCACTAACATCCAATCTTCAGCAGTGTTGGAGAATATGTGGAAAGAATGCTTAAAGAGAAACTCGAAAGGTCTGCAAGTGGATGAGGAACTGGAAAAGCTGAGAACATGCATTCTCTATCCCTGAAACACCTTCTCTGTAACAAAGAAAGATGCTGAAATGCAAATGCAGCTCTTGCCAAGAGGAGAATTAAAACTTACAGTTATTGCTGAGCTGAAGCAATTATTTCAGAGACTTACAAGTAAGGGTTCGTATTTAAAGGGCAACAACCAAAGGAAGAATCGTAGCTTAAAGGGCCTCTCAGATTTTCTCTTGTGTTGATTGAAGGTTGGATGGGAATACCTTACTTGTGATAGCCTGCTATTTCATAAAGGAAAACATGTTTGCTACGTTTCAAATGGGAGGGGACTGGTATTGCATCTCAGGTTCCTGAGTGAGCCAGGGGACTGATGAGCCTCACCTGGGGCTGAGTGAACCCGTGGACCTTTTAATTGCCCTGATCAGCCTCACCTGAGGCTTCCACTTACACACCTGCTCTCTGTTGGCCCAGGAGCTCCATGTAACTCAGGCCCCATAGAGCATTGCTGTTCTTTGGTGGTTGGCCCGGCTGCACCCTGCTGCTTTCAGACTTGAATTCCAGCTTTGGTTTGCTGGATGCTGTTTCCTCTGGCTGTTTTCAGCTATTGCACCTTGTTGGTGGTTTTCTTGTTTGTTATGGCTCTTAGCTCCCTGCTTGCTTTCCTTGTGGAGCAGTATTCGTCTTGTTGTTTCACGGTATTTCTATGGTTGCTTCATAAAAGCTTGGAACAGGAATAAGCTTGAATCAACACTGGTGATGTGGTGAGCAGTGTTTCTTGAACCACTTTGGTATTAGTGCAAATGATCTGTTAGAAACCAGGGAAAGAGGGTTTAATTTGGACTCGCTCGGTTGGCTAATGCAGCCCCATGCAGTCTGAGTGATTTACATTATTCTTACAAGTTTGTTTTGCTAAGCCTGACCTGATGTTGTGGGTTGTTTTTTTTTTCATGGAAGTATAGAGGAGTTATCAAAACTGAAGTTATTACAGCATGGATTTACTGTAGAGATTCAGTTAAGTTCTCCTAAGGACCCATTTTGCATAAACTGCTCTGATTCAAACATGTAATTATTACCCAATTGGACTTCAAGATTGCTCAGGTAGCCAGCTACTAAATAACAGTGCAAGATGAAAGTAACTTTGCCTTTTTAGGAGGCTTTAAGCAGTTGCACCTCAGGGATGCTTTGTGGACATAAAAGCATTGGGGTGGTTTTATTGCAAGGCACTGTGAAGCGTTTCTCCCCATCTCCTCCCTTGTACTTCTCCCAGCCCTTACAGTTGGTCTGTGCCCCAAATAGGTTGCATTCTGTCTTCCTTTGCTCTCTAGGCTTATAGCCTGATTGGTTTTGAGTAAGATGAGGAGGAGATGTTATCTGGAGTACAGCGAGCACTTCATTGTCTGCCTCTGCTCTCTATTTTTCTCTGATTTTAATGCTTTTGGTTCTTCTCAAGCCCATCAGTACTGAAGCAAACCTTATTTCCTCATCACCAGGTCTGAATGTTTTTGTTTTCTATGTGGACTTGAACAAATAACTTTTCTTTGTTGTTTCATACTCTCTCTTAGATAACAAAGTGTGAGCTCCTAGTCCTTGTAATTATTAGTATATTCCTGGAGAAAATTGCAACAATCTATATTAAAGGACTCCCTGCAGAAGCTTACACAGCAGGTATCCAATTCTGCTTTAAATAAAAGGCACTTGGAACAGCCAGGGGCTTAAAATAGGAGGAGGCAGAAGGAACAAACAGGATTTTGAGGAACAGCAGGGATGATTTGCAGTGGTCAGAGCAGATAGTCGTGCTGAATTATTTGGATAATTAGTCTTCATTAGCAAATTGGGGCAAATTATGATACAATGCCAAGATTGTGTAACACGCTGGGTGGGGAGATTCTTTTATTTGCTTGTCCATTAACCCATTCTGATGGATGCATTAATGCATTAATCACAACAGTACTCGGTATCAAATCCTTATTTCACAAGGTAGTACAGACTACCATGCAGTCAGGCCTAAGAACAGTGATGTTATTTGCATTATAGTATTGTCTGGCTGATATCCTATAGCTAACAAAGGCTATAATGGAATATTAGAGGTCCAGTAGAAGAGGAAACATGTAATAAGATTCCTGGCTCATGATGTGCCGTTTGTCTAACACAAACAGGATTCAAACAACAGGGAAAAGAGTAGGAGGTGTATAATTTAGTAACTAAAGAATCCTTGTGAACTGCAGAGGATCTGTAATTAACAGTGCCAAACGAGTAAAGTCAAGAATTGCATTTGGTAGCCTTCGTTAGCAGTTAAAAATAAAGGAATGGAGGGAAGGACCCAACAGCCAGCAGGTTAGAAGTTAATTAGGAGCAGTTGTAAGGGAGTGCTGCTTTACTCTGAAGCTTGCAGAGTGCTTTAAAGCTTTTTAGTGCCACTATGAAGGTTCTCATGCTGGAAAGTCTTCTGGCAAAGGAAAACAAATCTGTGGGTAAATCCAAGCCAGGCTGCTGTCAGCTTTGGGGGTTCTGAACTGCAGGGTGTCTACATCTGCCCATCAGCATGTCTTAATTCCTGCATTTAACTTATTTAACCAGATTTTGCAGGGGTGAATTGGTCGGAGTTATGCTTAGTCAGTATAAGTGCTCATGCTTTAATGTGAGCTACGTTGTTTTGAACAGACGATGTTGAGGAGCTCTCAGCATTATAAGCAATGTGAGTTGGGAGGCATTTATTACTTGAAACAGATCCTAAAAAGAAATGAACCAGAAGGTGTTTGCCATCAGCACAACAGAACCTGGTGCTGGCTCTGTCCTTTCTCTCACCTCAGTTTCTTACCCAGTCTGGTGATGCCACCATTCAAACTATGGGAAGTAAGTCTGCTCTCCTTGGTCTGTGGTAGGTTTGGGCAAGCCTATCTGTTGTTACCTGAGAACTCAATCTCTAGCTAACTTGGCACTTAGCAAACTTCATAAGCTTTAGCTTCAGGCTCTTAAAATTCTACTTCTGTGTAACAGTGTCTAATAATGTCAGGTTAAGATTCTCTTTTCAGTAATACCACCTCTGTGTGTTATTGGATCGCTTGGCAGTGACACTAGTTTGATACAGGTAAGACCAGTGTGTTCCTGCAGAATCAGCCAGTATACATGATGTGTGTTTGTCCTGGTTTGGCAGCTTGGTGCTGGCTGTGGTAGGAATGTTCCTGATCAAGCAATATCTGATCTGCAGGCACAAAGTTACGCCTTAAACGTTTTTTTTTCAGTTAATTTACGTGAGCAGACTTGCTTTGTCCAAGTTCAGCACTTTGTCTCTTAACCTAATGCAGCATCCTAAACTGAATTTACAGTCCTGTGGAACTACAGCTTGAGTTCTCATAAAAGCAGGAGCATAAAGCATTGATTCTGTCCTGGCTGTGGGACTGCACCACGACTTCTGCAGGAGGAATGCTGGAGCAGACACCATAACCTTCATCTTTCTTTCACATAGTCTGTGATCACCAGTGATGTGCCATTGAAAGTGGCTCTGAAACCTGTCACTGAATTAAGTTTGAAGTACTTAATGTGATCCTTGAATTAGAAAAGCAAGGGGCAACTCATCTCACTTGCGAATTTTGAAGTTATTATAGGATCTAGAAACTGATGCTTGTATCCAAATGAGAATTCCCTTGGGAAATGAGGAACAGGGATAGTAGCATGTAGTTTTAACCAGCACGTTTTCTGAATATGGAGAAGTGGATGAGGCTTGAAGGGAGCTTTGAAGTCTCTGCTGCTATGCTGTTCTACAGCCTGTCCCTTCTGTGGTGCTGTGTGCCTTACATGAGTGTGTTGTCAAAAGGGTTTGAGTAGCAGCAAGTGCAAAAAGGACAGTGAAAGGATAAACTGCATAGCTGTGCATTCATCTCTGGGAAGCTCCATTTGTAGGGGAAAGCTGAAGCTTCTGGTGGGGGAAATACAACTTTTGGCTGATGTGGTTTGATACCAAACTGTGCTACAAGAGCCATTGTAATAGTCACTGTGAGCCACCTGTTTGAAAACCAATGTGCTATGGACAATGTTTTTTATCTGTTTCCTGCAAGGTTACATGTAGACCTGCTGTAGTCCTCCTGACTTTGATCTGGATGTTATCTTCACCTTCTGCTGTTCCTTTGTTTGCTATTTGTACCTTAATGTTTCTGTTGTGGATTCCTATGGACTTTGTCTAACAGAGCGGTTGGGTTTCAAAGGGAGAATTTGGTATTTCACAAGTTTCTCTACAACATCTACATTGAAATTCTTGCGTACTTTTTGTGTGGGAGGTATTACAGGCACAGGGCTGTGAAAGGGTTAATGAGCCCAGGCGAAGTTAACAAGGGATGGGCAATAAATGGCTCCAGCTGTGTATAATTAACTGTAATACTGTGAAGTAAATGACTTTTATTGGCAAGCATGTCATAACTTCATTAAAAGTCATATTTACAGCCCTCTCACATGGAATGAGTACTTGTGTAGTCTGCAATTTAATGAGCACTCATTTTCACCTTGTTCCAATTATCTCCCACCCACCCCTCCCTCTCAGTGTGGGGAGCATGAAGATGAAATACAATGGGAGTGTAATTAAGGCTGGCACAGATCCTTTTAGGAAATGTTTTTCTATTCCAGCACAATCGCTCCTATTGCTTACTACTAATAATACTTTAAAGTGTTTAAAATACATAATTTTCTTTGGTCCCCAACGCATGATTTAAATAACTGTTATTAAAGAATGTCTCTGTGGGAAAGGTTTCCCAGGCCCAGGACCCCTGGTAGTTGGGCACCTGAGATGCTGCATCTAATGAGGCATGGTGACCTAACCGAGGCAGTGTACACAATAGGAAATTAGTATCACTTAAAAGAGGAAATTTGCAATTTGGCTTAATTACAGCTCTATCTATGTGTTGTGAGAGCTGGTGGAAAGCCCCTGTGCTAAGCAAAGAAAGGGCCTTTGTTCCTTCCAGAGGGGGTTGTTCTGCCTAGCCCTGTGCTGCTTCCTGGTACCCTATTGCTGCCT
Organism: Alectoris magna; assembly: GCA_030625065.1. Classification (NCBI taxonomy): domain Eukaryota; kingdom Metazoa; phylum Chordata; class Aves; order Galliformes; family Phasianidae; genus Alectoris; species Alectoris magna. Next base: position 3,595,636 of record CM060587.1, read on the forward strand.
GATGTCTACCTGCAGTGAAAGCTATGTGGGTTGAGATGTTCTTGGAGCCATTGTGTTTTTCTCTTACACCAGGGAGCTACCAATGTTCCTGGTAAAGCAGCTGTTGTGGCAGCAAGTTCAGATCAAACTTCTCTTATGAGGCTTGCTTGAATCTAGGGAAGAAGTCAGACATGGGACCTCGATGTCTGCTGTGCAGTCTTTCTCCTAGCATTTAAAAGATGATGTACAACAGGGTATCTCAGCTTAGGGCTCAAGCTCTTGCTTGCCTTAGCAATTTACAGCTCAGTTCCATTTTACAGCTGGCCAGAATGTGAGCAAAATTGTGTTTTCTGGGTCAGATTCCAGCTTTTGTCATCTAGGCTTTTCTAATGGGCTGTACATTGAGTATAACAAGACTCTTTCCATCTCCAGCCATGCTGTGTTACAGTTCATGACTGAGCTCATACAGAACAGCACAGTGCAGCGGAAGCTTGCAGTTGGCTTCCCTGTGTGCTCTTCAACAGCAGTCATTGCAGGACACCTTTGGGTCTCAGGTCTCAAGGCGGATGGTGCTGCCTGTTATGGTAGCTAAGCAAGCTTTGGGAAGAAGGGGATGTGTTCTTCTGGTGGATATGCTAGCAATTGATGTCCCTTGGGACCTACTCGGGGGTTCAGAATGAAATAAGGGTTACGGGAGATTAATTATTGGGCACTGAAAGTGACATGATTAGAAACACATGATAAATGGCTTATCTTGTGGCACAGTACAAAAGCAGTGCAAGCCTGTTATTCTTACCAAACACACATGTTAGAGTCGCCACTAAGAAAATTAATTAGAAGTTAAAGATCAAGGTTCTTTGCAGCTATAAATCAACTGAGAAATTACAATTCATAGTAGCTAAGAATTTGCAGCGGGTATTTATGAATGTCCCTTTTAGCAGAAAAGCCTCAATAGAGGCTTTGTTGTGGTGTCTGTGCTAGCAGTTCTGCTTGGGCTGGCTGCCTGTCGTTGCTGTTAAGGTTAGCAGGATGTTCCAGTTTGAGTGATGTTACAGTGAGGTGATAAAGCAGTGCTGCTTGTCTGTTTGGGCAGCATTGATGGAATGCCCTATAAAAAAAAGAAAATAATAAAACTACCTTGATGTTGTACTCATTTCCTTCCACCTAGGGGGATGATGAGGGCAATTATTTTTTGTAGGAAATGCCTAATAATTAAAAACTGGCTATTTGTAGGGTGCTGACAACACTTGATCAGCAAAGACTGGAAGAGCATAGCAGAATAAAGCACCTGCAGGAAGAGTAACATGGTTTGATGACTTGTTTGTCAGGAGCTGAGCTGGTCTCACCCTAACCCTCACCTTTTCTCAGGCTACAAGCTATTAGCTGCTTATGTGACTTCTTTCTGGCACTAAGAAAAGGCTGCTCATTATTCTTAGGCAAAAAGATCAGATGAGTCATGTTTGCATTTGAATAGCTGATCGGAATATGCTATTGCTCTTCAAGCTCTCTGAGGCTGTGTTATCTTGGGACTGTCAATGTAGATTCCCGTTTGTGTTAGTGATGCCTGAATGCCTCTAACAAAGCATCCCTTTGCAGAGCCAAGTGGTGACAACCCTCTGATCTGTGAATGTTGTCCAAATAGCAGGGGGACCTCCTTACCCCATGTTAGCAGTGCCACCCATTGCCAAGAGCAGTGGCAGGGAGCTGTATGGTGGGCAGACAGCTCACCAGTGGCTGTGTATCCAGCTGCTAATATATTTACAGGGAATGATAATAACCCACACTTTTTTAAGGAGTTAAGGATGAAATCTGTCTTTGGAAAGATCAGTAACGTTTCTCAAATGGTTTTTGGTCAGGTTATCTTCCAACAGCACAAGCACAGTGCTGTAAAGAATGAAAGAGTGCAGTTCCAATGTTGTATCAAGCACCTGCAGCAGCTTCCAAAGCACTTTTGGCTTGGCAGAGCATGCACATCTCTATGCTGTATGCTCAGATGTGTTTTCTCATCCACTTGCTCTCCTAAGGCATGGTATGGTTACTATACAGCCTTGTTTTGCAATTAAGATACCCCCCCTGCATGCTTTACATCATGAGTATCATTGATAATTGTGTGATACAGTAATTGAAGAGAGCAGTGATTAATTCCTGCGATGAAACTTGTCCTTGGAAGAATTGATTTTACTGCCAGAAATGTACAAACATCCTGATGGAAATACTTTCACATAATTATCATTATTAGTTGAAGCTTGTTGGAGGAGGGAGAAATGAAAAAATCAATTACTTTGGATTTGTCATCACTAATCTGTTATGATCACTTTAATGCGGAGGCGTTGTTACTCAGGGTATGGTTTTCCCATTTCATGAGCTGTTAAGGAAAGTTTACAGGGGTTGTAGAAGCTGAAGGAACTGAATGTCATGAGGGAGATTTGCTGCTGTTGAGCTGCAGGGTGCTTTTCTTTCTAATGCACCTGTCTTATTGAAAGCAGAGATGAGTGAAGGGGAGCATCAGCAGCCTGCTTGTTTGAGTCCAAGGTTTGTCCAAAGCGGAGCTCTGATAATGGCTGTATGTGAATGGGTTTAAAAGCACTTTCTTGAGGCATTATGAGGGAGCAGTTTTCTGAAGTTCTTTAAGTGTGAATAACCAACGATTCCAGGATATGAGGGATGGGGGTGGTCAAAGTGATTATTTCTGCATTCATTTATGATTTAGAAGATCAGCAAGAGCGTAAAAAGCAGCTCAGCTCCGCATTCTAATCAGGGAAGCAAACTGTAGCAACCACAGCTATAGCAGTGCATGAGCTCCAGTGATGGTGTGCTGCTGGGGCAGGAATTAAGCTGGTAAATCATCAGTGCATATTCTGTAAGGAGGCTTTTAAAGAAAGTCTTGGGAGCAAGAAGCAGCACGCTGGTAGAGAAAAGGATCTTTTCCCTTTAATGGCCACTGGAGGAGGTGTTCATTAGGAGCTGTAATCAGAGCTGGGAAGGCTATAGCCCAGGAGTGCCTTTGTGAGTCTGATGCTGTGTTGCGGCACAAGATGGATTGCAGCTGAAATAAAGACCTGGCAAATGACCCATTCATCCTTTAGTGGAGAACAGGAACTATACCTGAGTTCTGCTCTTACAAAACAAAGTTTTCCACAAGCTGAAACCAAAGTGAGGTTTTTCCCCCATCGTATTCCCCGCAGAAAACCTTTGTGCATGTGGGGAGTTGAGTTGGGTGCACTGCTCTGTATGCCTCTGAGCAGCACAGGACCTAATCCACTGAACGACTCCAGGTGTGCTCTGGTCTGAACCATACAGAAGACCTGTGTGTGTTTGTAGATGTACCTGAGGCTGGTACTGTTTCTTTTCCTGTATGAATCTTGTTAGAAATCCTTTTAACTACAAGAACGCTAAGCTGAAACCAATTATTTACTGAGCTGGCAAAATGAGCCCTCTGTCTACTTGGTAACGAGAGCACACGAGGTGTTAAGGTTGTTATTGGCCCTGTCAGAACTTCTTTCCTGAATGTAAATCTGCAGCTGGTTTTACAGTGCTGGCGAAGGAGTTTCTGTGGTTAATCAATGTTTAGTGGGCAGCGAGCCAATGATAAGGCCAAAGTGTTGAGCAATGAGAAAAGCAAAGAACACGAAGTCAGTGCTTTGAAGTTCCGCTGTCAGCATTAAGATTTAGGATGTTGCAGCTGACCTGCAAATACTTCTGACATCTACAGCATTCATATCTGGACAGTCCTGGTGAGGGAACAAAAAAAAACTGGGTGAGAGCATGGTAACAAATTATATACGAGCATTGAAGTGAGATGCTGTGGTACTGATATGGACATCATTATGGATGACAACAAAGGATGCTCTGTTAAATTACTGGATAGTGGGTTCTTACACATGGTTGGCCTAGGCAAGACTGGGGGATGACTTAATTAGTACTTGGATGTACTTAACAGGAAGCCCTGTCTGGGTCCATCAGTCCCAAGGTTGACAAACTGAAGCTGAGTTGATGACTACAGAAAACCCCTGGGGAGCAGGGGAACAAGTTGAGGATGGGCTGTGTGGCTGTATAGGCATCCTGCCTGTCTTCTCCCAATTGGTTTCCTACATTTTGAAGTCTTCATGACAAAGTTGCATGGCCCGGTGTTGATCACAGGGGTCAAAATGCCAAAGTGTGCTAAACTGCACTGCAAAGCACATGCTTTGTAGTCACCAGATGGTTTGTCACATTAGACCTTGTGATAGAGTCTAAATGGTGGCTTCTGCTTTGTAGTGTGTTAGCGTCCTAATTGTAGTTCCTCTTCTGCTGTTGTATTCCTTTGTTGCTGGTATTTTCATGGGCACATCACTACATACAGTCACCCCAAGAAGTCTGCTCAGCTGTAAGTCACCCTAATATCTTGCTTGCTGAACCTGCAGTGGCTGAAGGAATAAACTGCCCTGAATGATGGATTTGTGTTATCATAATGTGCAAGACTAAAATGCTCTCGCTAGGGCTTAATGAATGCATTCCAGTTAAAAATAATTAATTCTGCTCTCAGGGATTGATTTGGACCACAGGATCAGTAGCATAGCTAAGGCTGCTACCCTGTGCCCTGAAAGCAATTTTCCCAGCGATGAAGATTAATCCCTTTTTATTGTGTTGATGAAATAACAACGCAATCATAAAGCATAAGAAGAACAAGGGGAAGTTGACAAAGTATGTCTTTGATTAATTGCCATAATAGATTGCAAATTGCTGACTGAGGAAATTTTTTTCACTGTTCATTTTTCAGTGTTTAAAACCTCAATGTGAAAGGGGAAGGCAAAGAAGAAACAGCTACTTAAGTGCCATGAACAGTTCTGGGCCTGTGAGCCACTGAACGAAGCAGTCTGAAGGACAGCTGCTGTTGCCTTGGCTGGAGTTCTGAGACAAGGATAGAAGGATGGGATGATGCTCAGCATTGTAAACTGGATTTCAGACCTCGCTGCACATCCCAGCTCCCACTTGGGTATCCACTACACCTAAACTGTGAGCCAAGTGCTCTAACTGGTATTGAAATGGTTGCTTTCTTTGTAGTGTGGTCATCTTCAAGTTGGGGAGGGGTCTTGGTTCACTGGGGAGCTCCTGGCATGCTCAGGGTGATGCTGTGCTGAAGGATGTGGTCCATACCCAGGTGAGAGAGTTTACTGCTGTGTGCTGAAGGTAGCATTGGTTTGTTAAAAGCTTTCTGGAAAAAAATAGAACCTGTTTTTTAATTCATTATTCAGTTATCCACTGGTAGATTATTGGCGGTCTATAGAAGATGAGACTAAAGCATGGGAAACTGTAGAATTTTAATGAACTTAACAAATTCCAAGCACAGCCTTACAGTTTTCCAATGAGCTTTTTCACTTCTGGCTCCAGCAGTGGCTGTGACAGCTCAGAATCTGAGCTCACACCTCAGAGTACCACTTCTGAAAGCATTAACGAAAGTGACTTGTTTAACTTATCAGAGAATCAGTGGTGCAGACAGGTCTAAACCTGGGGTATCTTGACTCTCCCAATTAGTTTGGGTAATTAGGGGAAACAGTGGTAGTCATTAATTAAGAGCGAATTGTTGCTCAGTCAGACAGGATGTGGTAAGTTTCCAAAAGAATGGAGGAAGGGTCCCCAGGAGGGACAGATACTTCAGTACAGATTCCAGCAGCTGTTCCAAATGATGCACCGTGGACCTGTAAATTTAGTGGATTTTGTTTTCTTTTCTCGTTTTGAAGCTCTTCAAAGTGCTGTCACATTAGAGTTAGCTCAACAATTTAAAATCCTCCCCAGAGAGATTGGTAATTAAAGTACATTTTTTTCCCCTTCAGTTGCCAATCACGCAATTCTAAAGTGGGTCATCACCTACCTTGTTAAACAAAAATCTTCATGTTCAATAAGCAATGCAATACATCCCTGGGGAAGAGAAGAAAAATCAAAATCAGTAGACTGAGGTGTGAAAGAAAATGCCTCTACTTGGCTTGGTGGACCTCCAATCTCTCGAAGCAAGCAAATCTGCCATACAATGCAGTGCTTCCATGAGCTCGATTCATGCTTCTACAAAATGCAAGGAGACACGGCCTATTTTGACCAGTGAGAATTTACTGTCAGCATCTCTTTATCTGGATAGAGAGCATACAGATAGTATTGCATCTTAGCCAAGTCAGTGTGGTCTGGACAGCTGCTGAAACTCACAACGTAGACAAGTGTCTTCTAGGTTCCCTGGGAAAGCAATTGAGAATGGGAGAGCCTGCACTAATAACCAGGATAAAGTTGAGTGTAAGTGGTGCTGGTGGTGTGTACTGATGCACTGCGTGGGGGGTGGGCTCCAGTGCTCAGGGACTGAGAACATCTCCCAGCCATGAGGAAGCATGTGGCTGCCCTTGCTCCCCTCACCTGTGTAGCAGTGGGAAATGGCACTGTCAGGAGCGCAGGTGATGCTTTTCACTGCCCATCCAGATTACTGAGACAACTCATTCCTTCAGCTCCCTGAAAAGTTGACTTTCTGCAGCTATTTCCTTGGTATAATGAGCTGCCTGTCTCCTGACATCAGAACTCAGGGACAGAGCAGGCAGAGCCCAACTGCTGCCACAGCTCTGGCCCGAAAGCTTGACATGCAGCAAGCTGACAGCAGCTGCAGTATGGCAGCCTGCAGTACCATCTGCTGGCTGACACCACCTCTGCTCTGAGGTTTCATCTTTCTTGATACTGGTAGGAATGCAGACCATGCTAAATTATTCCCAAACCACAGGAGAAGAGAACACTTTAGCTGTGGAGGAATCAGCGCCCTGACATGCTGCTTTCATTGCACCGTGGGATGGAATTATGTCTAATCATCAGGCCTTAGATGGTGCAAGTTATCAGGTACTATGTACTTCCTGCAACTATAAAGCCTGTCTGAATACCTTAATTCCTCCCACTTTTCATTTTTGTTTTTGAAACTCTTCCAGCTTCAGCTCTGGTTACTTTAAATATGCTTGCAGATTTTTATCTACGATGGCTGAAAATTGTATTAAAACTTGACCATTCTGCCCATGTGTTACAGATCTTTCATCACCTTCAGCTGGATGAAATGGGTCTCCACTATTAGTGCTACTGTAGTATTGCCTGCTTGTTTTTTTTTAATACAAAGACTCTGCAATCATTTAAGCTTCACAAGCCCTGTTGGTGGAGCTCCATAACAACAAAAAATGTCAGTGATTTTTGTGTCAGTGCTAAAACTTCCACGGATCCTATTGTGGGGCTGATGCACCTACCATGCAGCAATAGCTTTGCCTGCTGGTGGCAGGTGCTGAGTTGCACTGGAGGTGAGATATCAGCCCTGCAGACAAGAAGCTCCAATATGGCCCTTGATAACCATGCTGTGCTGTTTTGTACACACAGCTCTGTGTGTGCATACCACGCAGTGGAAGTTGCTTCCTCCATGCATGAAGTTCCATGCACGTGGTGGTAACTGGGCCCTTCTTGAGGGGCTCACAGGTTGAAGCTGCACTGCTTCAGCAGTGGGCACAGAGCTGAGGCTTTTATGCAGCTTAACTTCATGGTTAGATGCACAAAAGGATTTCTGGTTTGATTTTCTTTTTATGTGATGAAACACGGTATTGAAATTGCCAGTGCTGTCCCTATACTTCCCTGGCACACTGCTAGACATCTTACCATTATTCTTTGTTTAAAATGTCACTCTTGTTCTGACAAATCATGTGCTTGGTTTGAATAGCTTCTCAGGTGTCAGGCTGGAGTTGTCAGAGAGTGATGAAGGCTGCGTGTTTTGTCTCCTAACAGAGCAAGCATAAAGAATATTCTTGTGTGGAAAGACTGGATTGAGGTGGTATTGCACATCATAGGTTTTCCTACACACTGGGATTTCTCCCCGGTAAAATCCAGGGAAGACCACATTGCCCAAATCTGGAATTTGCTTTTAAACAAGATAGTATTCTTCCTGTCTCAATAGATCTCATCTGGGAGTGCTTTCTGTTGACTTACCATCTATTTTCTACCCTACTGGGCAAGCAGACCAGTATATTTATGAGGGGCCATAAGGGGAAAATGCACATTGACTGCTCTATTCCTGTCAGGTGCCCACATCAAACCTTGTCACTCTGCTTTCCAGATAGATGAGAAACACATTGGTAAGAACCAAATCCTGCTAGGGAAGCAGTTCTGGGTCGTGGAATCTCAGTGTAGAAACTTGGAAGCTTCTTCCGTTCCTACTTCTTACACCTCTCCAAACTGAGCACAGATGGTGGGGATGGCCCAAGGGGAAATTCCCATGCTAGAGAGTTGGGCACAATTGTTTCAATTTGAAAGTTTAGCTTCTCCCTGAGCACCAGGTACTGGCTGGAGTCAGCATAATGGGCGAATTGATGGGCAAATGAGCTGATGTAGTTTGCCAAAATACGATCTTCTTTCATTCACCCCTTGGTAATAATACTTGGATGTCAAAGTTGGTTACTGCAGCATATGGGAAATGGAGATTGAAAATACGCTGCAAGTCTAAGGAAAAACAATCAAAGAACATTGTTTCTTGAGATGAGAGCAGTGTGAGCTGTTGTCCCCATAGGGAGCTGCATGTCATCTGTATGCAAGGGTGAGGCTGTGATTTTCCTTCAGTTACCAGGAAATGCTTCTTATTGCCTCGCTTCTTATTGCCTATGGAAACCCCCAGCAGTATAAGAGGGGCATTCGTGGCTTCCAATTAAAGAGCTATGAAGGGTATCAGTGAGAGAGATGTGAGCTCTGAAATCCGTCCATTAATCAAACACTTCCAGTGTGTGGATCCAAGTAATGTTGTGCTAAAATTGTGGTAACTTGAAGAATTGCTTCAAATGTAAAGTCTCTTTTCTTGTTCTCCCTGCTGAATTGCATTTACAGCAAATGAACTGATATAGGCAGTAAGAGCTTACTAAGGAAAAACAAATCAGAAGAAAAGGCAATTTAAAAACCTGTGTAGTTTTCTTAATTTTTTTTTGCTCTTGTCCTATTCATATTTGTTGGGGCTCTGTGAGAAGTGATGTGCAGACCCTCAGGTTGGAGTGAAAGCAAGTCACGTATTACAGGAGGCCTTTCTGTTTCGAGTGGTCTCAGAAATACGTACAACACAAATATACGGGGGGGGGGGGGGGGATGCAATTATATGTAAACTGCTACTGCAGTCTGCTTAGAAAACACAATCAGAATGCCAACAGGTTTGCTTTTGGATTGCTCGGATCAAGCATTGCATTCAGAGGTTTATTTTGGTTTTCTGCATCTTTAAGTTTCAAACTTCAGCTGTGTGGGGCTTGCAGGTCTCTGCCATGTGCTGAGCTGCATCTGCACAGACCTTGAGTGCCCCTCATCCTTTGAACGGGTGCTGCGGTGGTAAAATGTGGTTCCTGGTGATAAGGAAATGGTTAATCTATATCTAACAGATTATGTAGCACTCATCTCGCTGAGTAACCTTAAAGTTAATTAAAAGACCCTCAAAGAAATACAGAATTAAGGCTGTCCCTTTCTGATAAGGTACCAAAATCACCTTAACTCTGTCCTAGGGGGCGATGCACATGATTTCTTTGCATGCGGAGTCTCTCGATATGGAGTCCCAGGAAGAGAAAATGACTCAAACAGTCCTGATGGAAGGCTGGACTCTCTAAACTAGCTTAATTATTTTCTAGTTAGCCTTAACCTCAGTTAAAGGAAACTCCCAGCTGAGGAAGAGATGACAAGGAAAGACTGTTATCCACAAGTCTCTTAATCTATAAAACATCTGAGATGTCACTGCAAGCATCTTTGCTTTACTTGTATTTTATTTTTTAATGATCAAAGCACTTTGTTCTCGAGTTCTTGAGGAATCATCGTGACAGCTCAGGAAAGATCTAGATAGGAGATGATCGTTTTCATTAAGGAATGAAGGAAGGACTGAGGTGCAAACCTCTGTACGAGCCATGGGAACCTACGTACTGTCATAATGAAGTAATGGTTTTTCATTGTATGTACATGCATAATAGAGTCAGAGGGGGAAAAAAAAAACAAATTGTGAATTGAGACCAAGACCTATTCCTGAAATTTACTCTCACGCTTAAACCCTCAATCAAGTTAAAATCAGGTATGTCTGGATTCCACTGTGGGAAGAGCCTAACTGGCTAGCCCAAAGTCAGCTGGAAGCCTCCTGAAATCCCCATCAGCTCAGCACCCAAAGACAACAGCTGCTGCGCAGAGGAGCGTAGCAATCACTTGGGTGCCTTGATGAAGGTTTTATCAGTAGATGCTGAGCTCACACACAAACTCTGGCTGGAAGGAAGTCTGGCAGCCCTCCCTGTCTTGTTATCTCAGAACAGACATGGAATATTGCTGGAGAAGGGGGAGGAAAAGCCTCTCTAGCTGTGCTGTTTAATACCTGGCATTGCTGCTGTTACCTTCATACCACAAAAGCTTAAGTTTGATGGCTCAGTTGGTCCCTTCCAGCATGTGTTCCTCCATAGGTTGGTAAGAAACTTCATTCTACAAACTGAGATGCCACAGTTCCCATTTTGAACGTTTTCTTGCTTTTCCAGGAGCCTTTACCAGGTTCTGCTGTGTGTATTTTCTGAAAGTGGAGGCTGATCTGTTTGCTAAAACACTCTCGGTGAGAACAGCTGGTCTAGAAACTTCTCGTTGGAGGAAAAGAAAAGTAAAATTAATAGGTCTTCTTTTGAGCATTCATGGCAGATCTGTCATCTGTTCCTCAGCCCAAATGACAAGTGAGTTATACAACGGGCTTTGAAAAGTTCAAACCATATTGTATAGCAGATGCTCTGATACTATTATTCAGTAGCTCCACACAGATTCCCCATTGTCATATCCTTCCCTTGAGGCAATTTATGACCAGCTCTTTGCAGCGTTACGTTATGACTACATTAATCCTAAAGATGCATTAACCTCACCTTTGGCTTTACAAATCCTTTCTGAAGTTCAGCTCTCTGCTTTTCCTGCTGCTGTCACAGACTGCATTTGTTCAGTGCTGTGTTTTCATACCTACCTTCAAAGGTGATCAGACTGGGAGATTTAAAACCTTTTTCCCCTTAATTCACTACTTTTTGTCTTTAGTTCACCCATAAAGCTTACAGTAGCAGTAGTGTCCTCAGAAGGTAGCAAGAGTTCCTTCTGTCCTATCTCATTTTCTAGTTAACTTTTTTTTTTTGGCACTTCTCAATATAGAGAATATCAGGTGGTGCCCACAGTCAGTATTTCAAATCAGTTAAGTTACAGATATTTGGCTGAATGTTCACCCAGGAGTTACTATTTTTTGTTCTCCTGACACTTCTGGCTATTTGCTTTTCTTGGGTGACTCTGTTTCCTGCTGCCTTTATCTCATTACAAAAGCTGGGATTAATAATTGACCTGAGTTTTCCTACAGGTGTCACATAAACTGTGACTGCCCCTGAACTGCATCACCCATTCCTCATTGAATCCCTCTGTACCAACACTTAGAGCTGAAATTTAACGCACTGACCTCCAGTTGATCTCAAGAATGATATTATCCTATCCATTTCCTAGCAAATTACAGTTCATTGCAGGAATGCATTAAACTATCAGATCTTACTTATGGGCTTTTAACTCCAAATGAGCTTTGAGACCAACTAAATCTCTAACAGAGCTGTAGTCTCCCTCACTGTGTGGAATAAAAGTACATCTATGCTATAACGTGAGCTTAGTTTTATAGGGTTTGGGGGTTCTTTTGTGGGTTGGATTTTTGTTTGTTTGTTTGAGTTGCCGTTTGGTTTTGGATTATTATTATCATTATGTTCAAGTTGGGCAGTAATAGGTGCAGGTTTCTGTATCTAAGGTGAAACCTCTCCTTTTCCTTCCTGGAATTGCTTACAAGAGAATTCTTTGGGTATTTCTGGCAGTCCTGCTTATTTTTTCTGGCTCTTCTTTGCTGCCTTGTTAAGGAGTGGTTGTGTTCAGCAGAGGATAAAGAAAGCAGTCCCCTGACTTCTGAAGCTACCTACAGAAGTTGTGCTTCTGTTCACCATGAGTTGTTGTACAACTTCTCAATGCAGGTTTATATTTGCTTTAAACAAGTTACAGAGCTTTGGTTTTCACCAGCAATGCTGAAGCTAATATAAAAACATCCAGATAGAAAGCTGTTATATTTTTTATGGGGTAAAATTGAACTCTGCTTTAAATGAGCTCACGTTTGGGCATAGGGAAGTTCTAAGCATTGATCCTTGCAGCTGATGCATCAAAAACAACCTGCCCAACCATCTCCCCCTCTCTAGCTGTACCAAATTCTTATCTTTTTATCCAGCACAGAGGCACTGTGTGATGTCTTGCAAAAGGATGGGGTGCTGCACTTAACTGAGGAAAGTGATCCTTGTGTACCAGCAAGTGCTGCCCTTCTATTGCCAGTATATGTCCAAACCATTCAGTGGTACTGATGTATGCATGAAAAGGAATGTAGGTCCAGGAGTGGTTATGCATAAAAAGCTATCAAATCATGGGGAAACAAAGTTGCTGTGTGTACAGAGCTGCGTGTTATAAATTAAGCAGCTCTGGACCGCTTCTCATTGCACAGCTGTTTAGCCCAGACACTGAGATCCTTCACTGTACTGAGCTCTCATCAAGCTGATGGGGATGCTCAACTCAGTGCTGCATCCCATGCAGAACTCAGCTGCTGTACGTTACAGCTTGCTGGTCCAATAGTAGAGTTCTGAGGCTTGCTCCATACCAGCTTCCTACTGATGGGATCAAGGCCCTGGAAGCTTGGCTGTCTTTCATAGAATGGCTTGGGTTGGAAGGGATCTCAAGGATCATGAAGCTCCAACCCCCCCAGTGCAGGCAGGGCCACCAACCTCCATATCTAATAGTAGAGCAGGCTGCCCAGGGCCCCATCCAACCTGGCCTTGAACACCTTCGGGGATGGACGGGGCACCCATAACCTCTCTGGGCAGCTGTTCCAGCACCTCACCATTCTCATAGTAAAGAACTTCCCCCTGATACCCAACCTAAATCTTCCCTCCTTCAACTTCAAACCATTTCCCCTTGTCCTGCTATCGTCTACCCTTTCAAAGAGTTGAGTCTTTGCTGAGGAGCACTCTGCAGCTTGGTGAGTGATGGGATGCAAAAGATGAATGTGTTCAGATTGCTAAAAGATACCTTTTTTTTCTGCTGAATCACTGCTCAGGTTGATACATTTGTAAACAGATCTTATCAAGCCATCAAAATGAAGTGGGAAGGAAGATGTGGCATATAACTTTATGGTAACTACCTGTATATCCTATTCAGAAAGTTCTTTTTGAGAAATCTTAAGATCTCTTAGTTCTCAAATTTAGCCTTGGGCTGTGATTGTGGTATTTTAAAGGCAGGTTTTCTAAATCTGAAAGCAGAAATGAAGCTGAGCAGGATGTGGAGCTTTTCCTTCTAGGGTCAACAAAAGATTGATGGCGTAGTGGATAATCTTTAACAAAACAGCAAGCGCGCCTGACAGCAGCCACGTATCCATCCAAAGGATACAAGGGCAAGAGTGATGCATTTTAAACATACTCCCTACTGCTCTGTCAGTAACAAATTAGACTTGTCACATTCTCCAAACAGTTTTATAGAGAGCATTAACAATGTTAATGACCTGCGGTCTCAGCAGGAGAAAGAAGTTTGCATCTTGTTCCAGGAAAGCATGGATGGATTGCAATTGTTTCCTTCCCGAGTCTTGTCGGTTTTTCACAGAGTATATAATGCAAGCAATTGTTTGGTTTAGAAATTTAGAATAATTGGTGGTCGTTATGCCCTTTAAATGTGTCAGCATATGCATAATGTGAGTCGCTTGCTATCGGATTGCAGAAATATAACCAGGTCCCTTCTGAAGATGGCGTGCTAACAAGAAATCCTTGGCACCCAGCTCTGGGTACTGAGATGAGGATTTGGAGCTTTGTGTATGTCCATGTGTGGCTTTTAACTTATAGAACTGAATCAGACTGTGTGTGTGCGTGTGAAAATGAGGGAAGAAGCAGGGCGTTGTTCCCCACTGTTGTGGAATTAAAGCCTGTTTTGATTCAGGTTTCTGCCAGCTTGTTTGGAGGCCATAGATGTGTTCTGGTTTATTTTCCGTATCCAAACATTTATCAAGGAAGAAAAAATACTGCTAGAGCAGAGTAGTGTATGAGAACTTCTATCCTAATGGTACAGTGAAGATCAGAACAGTGTTTTCATGGCGGGTGCTGCCTCATTGCTCAGCTTCTCTTTCAGTTGGAGGGGATTGGTAACAGAGCTGTGTCCCATGCGGAGCAATGTGAGTGAGAGGCTCTGATGTACCCACCTGGAAGAACTGCTTTTAAATGTGTTTCCCTTTCAGGACAATGCTCCTGTTTCATGTCTGTAGGACATTCCTGCTGTTGTGCAGAGGACATTGTGTTCTACCATGACTGCATAACCCACTATGGTGAGACCCACTGCAATAATGGCATATAGTTACTATTCTCCTTGTCGTTTTTCCAAGTTTCTAACTCTCTCTTAGCCAAAATACAGGACAGAAATTGAGATATTAATGCCCTGTATACCCTTTCAAGTGCTTAAGCATGTGAAGAAGGGAGATGGTGGTGGGGGGGGGAACGGGGGAAGCAGTATTTTGTTTTTCTTCTTCTAACAGCCTTATTGCTTTACCTTCCTTTACTCAAGGTCTAATTCAAAGCAGAATACTTGATGAGGAAATATGTTCATTGTCAAGTACACGAGAGAATAGAGAAAACAATCTACATCTACCTGTTTCCCCTAATCTCAGTAATTATGCCAATGACCCAGACATGGAACACATAGCTGGGAGAGAGAAACAGAAGCTTGAAATGATGAGTTGTTCAGGCTGAAGCCAGCTGGTAATTAATTCTGCAAAGCAAGCACTGTAATTACTAAAAAAGTAATAAAACTTTACCTTACATTAAAGACCATAATAGGTTTTCTAAAAGGATTCTATTAAGTTTAGTGCTTTAGGAACGTGCTATTTATAAATGCAAGCCTTGCAAAATGTCAATAGCGTGGTATATACCTAGGAAATCAGGCAGCTACATAAAAAATAAACACGTTTATAAAAACACATTTAGAAATTATTTCATTGATTAAATTAATTATGTTGTCTTAATAAGGCTTGCTGTGCGTAACCATTGCGACTCACAGAGCTCTGAAAATAAAAACCATCAACAGAAAATGAGAGCACAAATGAGGGGAAATCTGCTCGTTTCCACTTGAGAACCAAAAGGAAGGGAAGTTCTGCCCCTTTGAGGGTGAGCTCAGAGCTCCAGGTCAGGGCTGTGGGGCTGCAATATGGGGATGCTCCCAGGTAAAGCTGCCACCCTGAGCTGTGGTAAGTTCTGGCTGTAGCTGTAGCTCACCAGTCCTATTTTGAGTTTAAAGTGTTCTGTTGATAAGAAATGGGGCTATATCTTCGTTGTGATGTCTGCTCGTGTGACAGCAGCAGGGCTGAGGCTGCAGCACAGCCATCCAGCAAGGTACCCTTATCTCTTATTCTGCTTGATTGGGGGCTTTTGGTCTGGGACTGGTTGGGAGAATGAGATGACAGAGGTACAGGTATGGCAATAAGGAGAGGATGCATCTGAGTTTAACTGTTTCCTCTGTAAGCAGAAGAGAAACTGGAAATTTCTGGTTGCTCCGGGGGAGTAATCATTAAAAAAAAAGAAAAATTAAAGCAGAGAATTTGTTCATTACTGAGTAGAAATGGAGGCAGAAGTACGAGGAAGTTGTGTGATCTGCCAGACTCCCTTCCCTTGTCCAAATGGAATACTGTGCAGCTCCTGCTTGAAGGCAGTTAACTGTTACAGCTTTACAGTGAGAAGAATGAGAGCGGCCATTCCCAAGGGACAGGAAAGCATCTCGAGGTATGACAAGCAGTTAGCAATACAGATAGCATCTGTCTGGGTTTTTATCATGATTTTAATTTGCTTTCCATTCACAAGACTGAGTTGCAGGCGAGTGATATTGGAACGCGTGTGAACCATAGATACAGATTTTTATTACCAACTCTGTGGTGCACCTACTGGAGAGGAGTTTATGAGAGGAAGAGAATGCACACTACTTTGTCACCTCCAGTATTTGTGTTCCAGATTGGAAAAAGTAATTGTCTTTTCTAATAATAGAGGAAATTCTTGGCTGGAGGCATGGTGTTATTTCAGCCCATGTCTGAGTGATGCGGTCTGCAGTGCGTGGAGTCAGAGATCTGACTTAGACTGCTTGGCTTGCAGGATTGCTTCTTGTAGATGATGTATCAGTGCTGGGGGCCTCACGGCCATAAGGCTCCTTAAAAATAATGCACGGCCTTCTGTCATGGCTGCAGAGTTGTGGGCACCTTTGGCTCATCCTGCAGTCCTGGTAGGTAAATGCCATTAAATATCACTGAACTGTGGTAATAAGAAAAGAGACGCTCCCTTCCTGCAGACAAGGTTGAACTGAAAACATGCAGAAAGCAAAGATCTGAGGGTCTGTTGCTCCTGCTGGTTCAGTGCAGATGTTGCTTAAGGCTACAGAGCACTGTGCCAGTGATGGGCACCACTGCCTTTTGGGGAAAGCCACTGCTTCCTCATGGCAGCACTCCCCAGCCCTCCTTGGAAAAAGAGACCTCCTTGGTCTTCAGCTGCTTTTAATAATGAATCTGCCTGAGCTGATGTGGGCAGAGACATGTCAGAAGTACAGATGTTCTGATAACCCAAGCAAAGAGATGGTAACCCCTTCTGAGAGAAGTGGTATAAAGCCAAGAAATGGTAGATATGGTGACTTCCCATACGTGGCAGCTGTCTGTTTGGATTGGAATAGGAACATTCGCAGCGAAGCACTTTGTGAAGAACAATATGCAATGTTTTATTTACTTTCCTGCATACAAACAATTCATGTCCTTCAAAGCGATAGAAGATGGCAGCTGAGAGAAAGAGCCTGCTGCCTCTTACTGACTGCTCCCAGTGTCTGGGGCACCAGTCTCAAAAGGCACATTCCTCCTTTTATTCTGGATTATTAGTATTCAGGTGCAACGAGTGTATGTGCCACGTTACTGAGAAACCATCGCAGCGCAACTCAATGACATTCAAACAGATTCTGAAAGGACTTTATATGAATTTCAAAGGGGTTTGGATCATGTCTGCCACGGACTGCATGAAAAATGCAGTTGGGGTCACAGTGTTTACATTTTTTCACGATGTTTATATTGAAGTACTGCGTTGTCACTTCGTTGTTAGTTAAGAGATGGGAGCTGGAGCCTGGGGATGCTCAGGTACTTTTGATTTTGCTGCAGAGTTACCAAGTTAATTCTCTGAGTGATCAGAAAAGAAAAAACACACAAATAGTGTCCCAAAGATATTTTAAGCCTCCAATTATGAGATACAGCCCAGGCAATTTGATTCACTTTTCATTCCTGAGGAGGTGATTTGGCCCTAAGTGGGAACTGTTAGGTTCCAGTCTAGCAAATAACCAACTTTATTGTCTATAACTGTGTTTAGCAATCTGTGAGAGCAGAGATCTCCAAATGAGGGTCCATGGTAGCAGCAGGCTGGTATGGCAACACTTCAACCTCAACCTATGTCTTACTCAAGGGGTAAGAGACTTCTCCTCTGCCTTTTTTTATGGTACAGAGGATGATCTTAAAGACTGACCCCTAATTAGGGCTGTAGAAGAGGAGGTAAATGCAGAACAATTGAAAGCATTCTCACTTGTTAATGTAAATCTGTGCTATCAAAATGGGTTTGGATGTGAGGGGCAGGTGTTGGGTGAGCTGCAACTGGGAAGGGCAGAAAGCTCCTGAAAGACATCAGCTCTGTAAGCACAGGCAGAAGCCCATGAGCTGCCTTGGAATTGTGGAAAGGAATCCCTTGGTCAGTCTGTGTGGATTGCAGCAGTTTCAGATGTTCTTCTCTACAGAAGCCTTTCTCTTTGTCTCTGCTGGGCTGCTGGTGTTATGTATGGCTGTTCATGTTGTGTACCTCGTGTACGTTGCAAAATAGCCATGGAAGGAAGCAAGGCGTAACGTATCATTCAATTCTAACTAATTTTGTCCATGATACATTCAGTAAGCCAACATACGAAGGAATAATTCTGTCCATATACATCTTGTTGGTGCCCCTCCTAACGGCTCGAGATGTATTTTGAGATCTGCAGGGAGAAGAAAACACACTTTGTGGCTGCAGTCACTTCTAACAGCTCGGCGGAGTCACAGCAGTACAGAGCTCAAAGGTCTCCATCTGTGTTTCCTTGTCCCAGCCACAAACCTCTGACTGCAGGATCTCATCAGTATTCCTGCTGTAGGACCTGGTACCAATATGGTCTTTGTTCCCTGAGCTTAAAAACCAGCCTGTTTTCACTGCTGACAGCTTTATGGAAGCTGCTATAAAGTTTTGCCTGTGCTCCCTCTGCCTGCACCAATGAATCTACATTTCCCACTACAGAAAGATTGATAGTGGGCTATTTTTTATATTCTCAGCCAGATTTATGCATTCTGCAGAATTGTATGAAGCTAACCACGTAATAAATGCATGTATCGATGAATGTGCACAAATTGATGCCAACTCTTTGTGAATCTCTCCCTACGTGCCACTAATTCTGCAAAAGAGGAGTTTTTGGAAGGGAAATAACACCTTTTATCTTATTTGTAAGAGTGGTTCTACGTGGGAGGGTTGTATGCAGAAAGGTACATTAAGCTCAATCAGAAGGAATGAGTTCTGGTTGTCAGGCAGTCCCAAATTGGGGTAGTACTGCCCGGAGGGCTCAGTCCCAACCAAAAATCCCCTTAGCTCTGACAGTGCTGATGCTTTGACAGATCCTATAGATGGAGATCTTCCAAGAGGACAAAATGGATGAGAAAATAGAGGCAGAATGACAAAAACATTCTTATTTAGTTTGAGCTACTTTCCCACTGCCGCATTTCTACGGAGATCTGTTGACAGAAGCACAGCAGCCGGGGATGAGAGGTTTTTAAAACAGTCTTTGGTGATGTAGCATTTCTACTTAGAAAATAATTATTCTTCAAAGATTCCTGAAAAATAGAGTTTAGGTGTTTAATGATTAAAATCCCGGTGTCCTTGAATATAAAAGTTAGATGAAAGAACTGCCAGGGATCTTAATGCAGCTGAAACGCTAAACATAAAGGGAGCAGTAATGATCAAGCCTGAGGTGATTACATTCTCTAATTAGAACACATGTATCATTTAGGCATGTTAATCTTGGTCTGTCTAATGTGCTTTGGTTAGAATAACCTACATCCAGAGCAAACTGCTTTGATCAGAACAGCAGCACATGTAGCACTGCTTGTACCACACCTGCACTGCCTCAACCCTTAACAGCAGAGGGGTGAGTGATGATGCTGAGCACAGCACTGATGGTCCTGGCTTCTGTTCCTGGGCTCTCTGGCAGCGGATGGCTGTGGGAGGATCTCCAGCCTCTTTGCAGTTCTGTCTCTGTAAGAGAGAAATACTGTCAGAATTCTTCATCCATCTAAATAGCGGGTTTTACTCCTGGCAGTAACAACCCATGTATTTAATCAGAGAAATGTTGAGATACTTGTTTCCTTTTATCCATAATTTTCCTGGTACTGTAAATACGGGAATGCTTCGGAGCTTGTAAGCTTTAAATAAAGCTGGCAGCCTCCAAATGTAGGCTAGACAGTTGTGAGGAGAGAAAGAGAGAACACTTCGCAGAGAGCTCCGTTTAATTTACAGCTGCAACACCACTGAAATTAGCTGCAGTGGATGTGTGGAATGCAATCGTATCTCTTGGTGTCTATTGGTGCCTTGCAGTGAATGCCATAATAAAGAAGTAAGCAGGGATCTGGCTTCCAACTGATACTGGCAGTAGGTTCCCTAAAACAAAAAGCCTTGGGTAATGAGAGGTGTACTGAAGCACTGTCAGCATAGATTTCTGCAAGGAGAGTTTGATTGCAGAGCGCTTTGTCATCACTAGAGAAGGGAAATGGAAACCGTGGAGGTTTGGGCAATGTGGTTTTGATTCCACTCAACCTGCACGACTCCTGCATGGCTGGGGGGAGGAACAGAAATTCATGTAATCTTCCTTTTGCTTCACCTCCATCTTTGCAAAATGGGGTTGTGTAATTTCCCTCCCACGTAGGCATGCTGTGCAGAGAACTCTGCAAATAACTGATATGCTGTGGGACTGCAGAGATAAGGACCAGACCAACAGTGAGGGCCCAATTTATCCCCATGTGACCCATTTCAGACTCCTCCCTCGCATCATCCATCCTAATTCCCAGACTGTGCCCCATGGGGTCAGTTACACCTCAGGATTGTCCTGGAGAAGATCCTGTCCTACTGTGTCCTTGGTTGCTGCTGAATATGCAGGTGTGGAGGCACTTCTTGCAGAGGGAGAGCTGTGAAGGGCAGTTGATTTGCTTTATGCCGGGTGTAATTCACTACAATACCTGTGTGCACAGCCACCAGAAAATGGCTGTGGCACAGCAGTGACTCAACCTCCAAACACCTTCCTGTAGCATGGCCTCTGGGTTGCTGCATGCTGTGTTTGGTGTTATGGGAAGCAGAGCCTGGGGCTGCTCTGAAAAGCCAGGCATCTCTTGGGGTGCTCTGTGCCCGTGGGGCTGGGTGCAGAGTTGACTTGGAGGATGATCTGAGACTCCTCAGGGTATTGTGGCTACCAGCACATGAGTATGACTTATTTGTGTACCTGCCCTTATGAAGCTGCTTGCCTCCAGGCTTTGGGAGCCCTCCTCTGCAGGGCCTTTGGTGCTAAGCTGGCATTGCCCCTTTGGTACATGGGCATCTTTTATCCTAACAAATCTACTCCCGTTGGGTACAACATGGCTTCCAAATCAACATTATCGAGGCAATCAAACTGAATGTGTAAGGCTGTTAAAAACCCTTTGTTATGCTCAAGTATCCTTCAGTGATGAATGCTGTGGGTAAGAAAGTTTTGAAGGCCAGTGGTGAGCTGAGCTTTGGGACTGATGAGTTGTGTATGGAGTCAGTGCTGGGGGAGAATGAGACAGGCAGCTGAGAATGCTAGCAAAATGCAGAGGCCCACACAGTGCAAACCCTTGAACCTCTGTGCTATATAATAGGATCCTGGGTCCTACTGTTTGAAGTTTTAAGGCACAGTGACCTTACAAGTGCTGATGTAGAATGTTATAGCAGAAATTGTATCTGGCTGCTTCAGAGACCCTGTGTGTACTGACTGAGCTCAGAGACATCACCTGTTACAGCCTGAGAAATGCTGATGTCCACGCAGGTCTGTGTTTCTGAAGACCAAGCAGGGCTGCATGTAACACCGTGAGCATTTCAGCCTACAGAATCGTCCTTGTCCAGAGAAAATGAGAAATGATTTCTCTCATAAAGCACGTGCATTGTGTTAAGTAAAGAGAATTCCTGTATAGTATCCATGGGTACGTTTGGTCCTATGTCACATGGAGTGTGTGTGTGTGCATTCGTATTAGGCAGAATAATGGCCTTTCTAAGAAGGTATGAGTGGATTATTTCACTCTTGCTGCAGATGCCATTAAGATGAGAGGCCTTGGCTCTCTCACAGTCAATTTGTCTAATGATAATTAGAGGAGCAGGTGATTTCCATTAAAGGGAAGTGACAGACTGTCCATTAGATATAGATACGTGTTTATTAAATTGGAAGCCCAGAGGAAGCAGTCTGGCTCACTTGCTTCCAAATTTTGGACCAGTCTGTTTTATTTTGCACCTGGAAGGCTCAGATCATAGTGAAATTGGGAACTAAGCAGGGATGAGGACTGCAGTGGGAAGGAGGCTGGGAGAATGGCTGTGATGTGTTCCTTTGTTTAATTTCTTAGCTTTCTTTCCTAGACAGGCTCAGAAATGAGAGAGAAAGAGATAACACAAGGATTTTGCCCTTAAGCTCTTTGTTTCTTCCATGTGTGTATGTCACTCCGTAGCAGGCAGATGAGCAACTTGTTCTGGTCTCCTTAATCCCAGTGTTCTGGGTCTGTTGGTAGTCAGCTGCTTCAGTGGAGAAGTAAGCTCTCCACAGTGAACAATTATCAAGAAATCTACCCAAAGGAGACATTTATTTGTAATCCCTGCCAGCTATTGGTTTATGCTCTGAAGCAACAGGATGTATCTTTATTTTAATCCAGTCTGATGTGCCTGTGGATGTTCTCATTACTCAGAAGTTAAATCCTTTCAGGATGCGTCTCCCCAGTTTGGTGCCTCTTATCCTTCTTTCCTCTCAGTCAAACTGGTGCACTTTATGATCAAGAACTTCCTTTCACAGATCTAATGTAATAAGCTTACCACCCCCATCCACCCCCGTTAGCCAGATCTTCACTGGGATAGCAATTCAGGTTCTGGCATCTGCACATCAAAGAGGATGCTGAAAAATTGGATGGGTTCTTAAAAGAGCCATATAAATGATTCAAAGTCTAGGAAGCATCTTTCTAGTGCAAGATATTAGGAGCTTGATCCATGTAGGCTATAGAAGAGGAAATAAAGAGGGGCTCTATCACAATGCAAACACAAATGCAGGGAAGGTGACTTCTGATAACAGATGGCTCCTCCAGCAGTAGATAAATATACAGAGGGATTTGGCTGGAAGATCAGGAGAAGAATTTCCTGGGAAGCTGGAGCCAGCATGAGAGCTGGGGGAAGGTACACGTTTTCAGGGGAAGTTTAAAATGTTAATTAACCATTGGAAGGATTTGTTCTCTTTTAGGAGATCTGTAATGCCGTGTCTGATGGAGAGCATTATTTTATTCTACTTTTATTCTACTGATGAGAGATGAAGCAAAACGATACGCCTCTGTAAATGCTGCCCTTGGAGAGTGGCTGAGCATTGTGCGGACTCATTGCAGTGGTGGTGTTCATGGAGCTGCCACAAGGACCTGGCTTAAAGCACAGGCTTCTATGTCTGTAATGCCTGAAATCAGGTTCCTACCGGCCAGCTTAATTCTTTTATGGCCTTAATTTTTCTCCCACGGTTTTCCTACCTGCAGTTATTGACAGCACTGACGTGTAACCCCTGGGGAGGCAGGGCTGGAAATGCTTGCATTCAGAGAGCACTGTGAATTCCAGGTGATTTTGGCACCAAAAAAAATGAGCAGTGCTTGATGTCTCCTGGTGAATTTCCATAATTTATCTCTAAACGTTTGCATCAGCGCGGCATAAACTACAGCTTAGGCAGATTAAAGAAAATAAGTCTGCTTTCTGTTGTGAGCTCCTTTTTCCTGGCTTATACACCTCGCTGCAGACAGGGCAGTGTGTCAGTGCATGCTAATAAATCGCTTCCTTCCTGCAGCTCTGAGCTCCTGCTGAGTGGCTGTGATTTGTTGGTCTGTTTCATCTCCGGGGACAGTTGGACTGAGAAATCAGCTGGGAGTTGTGGGCAGCACCACAAAATGGGCAGAGGCTGCCATCTGCAGTCAGAGCAGCCCTACAGCAGCAGGGGAAGGAAGGCAGAGAACTGGAATCCTTTCTGTCCTTGACTTGAGGCATCCTGGAGCCTCAGATGAGGAACTGATTGCAATTGTGTCAAGTTGGGCTCTGTGAAAACAGGGATGATGACTGTCAGCTGTCAGGCTGTCCCCAGGACCACCCTCTCCATTCAAAACATCCCACTGGCTTCAATCATTCGTAGACTCCTCTGATGCTCAGCATGGGAGGAAAGGAAAGAGGAGGGCAGACGTTCAGCATTACTGTATTTATTAAAGGCTACAATAATACGTTCTTTGCCTCCCAGCCAGCTATTTGCTGGGCTGTTATTTCACCATTCTTTTGCAATTTATTTATTTTTTTTTTCCCCTCGGCACATGTTTTTTTTTTTTTCTCCCCCAATTCAGGCAAAATCACCACTTCCAATACTCAGCTGTCCTGATTGCATGAAGAAGAGTCTGATTGCATTATTCATCTGCTCATAAAGACTTTAAAACTCTCGACTAGCCCAAAAGCTTCTGAGGACATTCTGTTTCAATAGAAGTGGGGACGATGCTGCATGAACTGATCACACCACAGCAGTGTGGGTGGGATATCAAGGCCTCGTGGGGCAGGGTGAGCTCTGGCTTTTACAGAGCACTTTCAGTGGATGGCTTGCTGTGATGCTCTGCTGTGTTTTTTTCCTTTGTCCAAGGCTGCAGTGATGCTGGGAAGCAAATGGGTTTTATGTATGGACATGCAAAGGTGGCTGGACTCCAAGGGAATGCTGCCACTTGTGGGTATGACAGCACATCCATCCCAGGGTGGTTGTGTGCACAGTCTGGGAAACTTTGACATATCTTATTGAAATTGTTCTGATTAAGAAGTTTATTAAAGCAGAAGAAGGAAGAAAGAGGGTTATCTAGTTAAGGACTGTAGGGAAAAGGTCAGACTGTCCTTCATCACCAACAACTGGGCGTTAACAAGCAGGACAGCAGGCTAAATGCATTCTTTGTCTGACCCATGTGGCCAGTCTCATGTTTATTCACTGTTTCTATCAAAGCTCTCATTATGATATCTACTTTTTCAGTGCCAGGACATCTTGCTTGTATTTATTTTTGAGCAGCATCAGGACTCTATCCAAAAGTGGAATGGAAATTCCCAGGAGAGAGCTGCAGTATGTCTGTGCGTTGCAGCTCGTGAAAGGAAGCGTGAAGTGGGGTCTGAATGGATGAGGCTTGAGTGCCATGTGTGAGACTTCACAGGTCTGGATAAGCAACTTATGTTTATACAGCGAGTCTGTGCGAGAGCCAGCTCTATAAACTGAGAGATTCCAGAGAGGAAAAAGTACCTTGGTAATATCACTGCACAGACACGGTTCTAAATGGGAACCCCCATTCAGAAGCTCCCACTGTGGCTGTGGCCATCCCCAGGCCTCAGCCTGAGCACTGAGGTCACTGCAGCATCACAAGAGCAGTGTGTGTTCTGGAAGGTCAGGACCAGAACATAACATGGCAGAATCTGACCTCACCTGTGCACTGCACTTTCAGTTAGCTTTTATTTCTCCATCTCTTTTTGTTTTCCTCGGAGGCTTGCTTACCATTCTGGCTTTCAGGTCAATTCGGTGCATGTATAGATTCATCCTTAAGCAAATCTGGAGAAAAAAGTTGAAGGTAAAGTCTTCTTGGCTTAGTTCATATGCTGTGTGTTGATGTGAGAATTCAAGAATTGCATTTGGTATGGAAGGAGTGCTGGCTTGAAAAAGCTTCACCTCGTGTCTTAGTGCACATTTTATGAGTTTTGAGTTGGGTTTGGGAAAAGCCAGATGTACTGCTTTTATTTTCAAGAAGATTACTTGAACAGGTTAGTGCCTTTGTGTATTACTCTTGTTCTTCTTATAAGAGGAGAGGGCAAGATGGTTCTTACCAATGTAGCTATTGCTAGTTGCACAAACATACAGGGAGGAAGCTCAGCTCCTACATGTGCAGATAGACACAGGTGTACACACAGCACTAGGATGCTTGCCTTTAAATAACGATCACAATTAGCTGCATTTGCATACGACTTCCAGTTCTTAAACACACAAGTTTATATATGCAAATGCACAGGATCACAGAAATGAGGAATTATATGTACGTGGGCATGTAATTTCTCAGTAGCATGCTTTCCCATTCTGCATACTGGAAGTACTGGGGAAAACGCCCTAAGAAGCTGTTTTTCAGTACGTTGGGATAGGTGCTTTCATGTGTTCTGCACTGAGTGGATGAGGATGGGGTTAAGCATGCTGAAAAAAATTCACCACCAGATCTTTTGTCCCAGTCCTCCCTATGTGCACTACGAAGCTTTGAGAAGGTATTAATAGCTCTGGAGGGTAACACCAGGATGTTCAAATGACACATCCAGGTCACTTATGTGCTGGGTTACAGCATCATTTGTAGGACTGAAGAGCTTTCTCCTTGTGTCACTTCACGTTGCCTCCAACCACTGTCACAGTCCATTTCTCCCCATCACTTCCAAGGGAGGGCTCGATGTTCTTATCAGCTCACCTGGGTTGTATGGGCAGAAGATAAAGGGAACACCTGTGCTGCTGGCAAGCAGTAAGCAGCTCTGTGTGCCAAAAAGTTAAATTCACCTGACTCTCTGTTGTTCTCTTGGCTGCTTGAGCAGAGGTGGGGTTTAGTTCTTTAGTGTCAGCTCTTTGCAGGCTCTGGTGCCTGGGAAACTGGGTGTAAGAGAAGAGGGGCCAGTAAAGTATTTCCCATTACGAGCAATGTTTTTACTGGTACAAGTGTACAGGTTTTCTGTCATTGAATTATCAGTGTCTGTTATTTGTTACGGTTATCAATAACTGTATCTGTGAGAGGACAGAGTTGTACTCGGAGCAGAAGCTCATCAGAATTAGCTGAAGCTATACAAGAAAAACACAATCAAAACTACATAAATGGATTCACTGCTGCCGTAAGATGGGAAGGGGTGGGGAGAGTAGAGGAGAGGCATTATTATCCTCTTCCTTTCAGGCTCAGGTTATGAAGCAGTCACTTCAAGCTGATGAGAATCAACGTTCATTGATGCAACTAATAAAGCGATGGTGCATCCGTGGTGGGAAGATCACAGTGGATGTCTGCATAGCATGCCCTCTGTGAAGTTTGGGAGGAGATGGCTTTCTGGGGTGCTTAGCTGAGGGAAGACTTGCTCCTCTTGCTTTCTTTCCTACAGTCACTTCGGATTTGTTGGTGGTTGGCTGTGTTTGCTTTAGGTGACTTGGGCAACAGTGCCTGGCATAGTCAAGGATAACAATCTTTGTTTCTCTGTTAGAACAAACATGTCTGGCAATCTCACAAAAGGAAACAAAGATCAGTCTACTACGTAAGAATCTTCTCTACACAGATGGAAATGATGCTATCAGCTCAAACCTCCATGGGACGTGTATTGGTGAGTAGAGCAGTTAGCACAGGGCTCCTCTTCCGATGCAGTGAAGGGTGTGTGCCCTTCTGAATCATAGAACCATAGAATGGCCTGGGTTGAAAAGGACCACAATTCTCATCCAGTTCCAACCCCCTGCTATGTGTTGGGTCATCAACCACCAGACCAGGCTGCCCAGAGCCACATCCAGCCTGGCCTTGAATGCCTGCAGGGATGGGGCATCCACAGCCTCCTTGGGCAACCTGTTCCAGTGCATCACCACCCTCTGGGTGAAAACCTTCCTCCTAAGATCCAACCTAAACCTCCCCTGTCTCAGTTTAAGACCATTCCCCCTTGTTCTATCACTGTGCAGTCTAGTTCAGACCTCTTCCACATACAAATGTATTTGGTCTGGAAGACGACTCAGAAAGTCTTCCTGTGGAGACCATGTATATGCCAATTTGGTGATTGAGTCACATGTGTGGATTCCCTGGCATTTCACAGGGACAACCAGGCCACTGGAGTTGCATGGGAACCATTAGGTCAGCTGCACACAGCCCTCAGCAGTAGCAAATCAATGTGACAATGTGGGTTTGTGTTGGTTGAGATTTTGGTTCATTGTGAGCAGGCCTCGCTAAAATGCCCTTCCTGGAATTGCTGGTAGAGTGCAGGTAACTGAATTGTTTTCCTTCTGTAAGTCGCAGACAGACAATAAAGGAGGTGTTTCAGATGGAATCTGCATCACTACCAGAATAAGCCTCATAATGTCCTTTTTAATACATGTGTTTTCAGATGATACTGGTGTTTCTTCTGAACATTGGCACGCTCGTCATTTATTTTATCGACCTTATTGAGTAAGTACATCACTGACGTTTATCCCAAGAGCTTGTTTAAACAAACAGAAAACCCAGAATGTTGTGTTTTCTTAGAGCTGTT
The DNA here is from genome assembly GCA_030625065.1 of Alectoris magna. Classification (NCBI taxonomy): domain Eukaryota; kingdom Metazoa; phylum Chordata; class Aves; order Galliformes; family Phasianidae; genus Alectoris; species Alectoris magna. The sequence goes on from CM060587.1 coordinate 3,623,271, forward strand.
TTTTTGGCCACAGGTATTCGACAGGGGAGCCCGTGGGTGCTGTTGTGTGACAGCGTGTATCTTTCTGTCACAGCTGTTCATTGTTGGTATAGGTAGCTCTTTGTCCATGCTTTCAAGCCTGGATGTTCAGAAGAGCTGTGAGACAGATGACCGAGTCCTACAGCTGGAAACAGGCTTTGAAAATGGTCCCAAACCCATTTTGAAACAGGCTTTCTCAAAATATTCAAAGCCCAGCTGTTCCTATTGCAATATTTAGAGAACGCTAAGCTTTTAATAAAGCTCATCACGCTCTACCCAAAGCTCGTTTGAACATCCAGCCATCTACGTTTGGTACCCAAATGGGAATGGAGTTCTTCTCTAAAGCCTAGATTTCTGTAAACAATTTGATGGGAGTAAAATAGCAACGCTGCCTAAGAAAGCACATCGTTACCTCTACCAACATTCACCTAAATACATACATCTTATAGAACGTGCTTAGGGGTAAAAAAGATGTTAACGTGTAAAACCCTCTGATTGATTTAATTTGCCAGAGCATTGTTCTCAGTGCTTTGCTTGGGCTGGTGCACAACAGTGGAAAAATAAAATGGAATCATAAAATGAAATAAATAAAATATAAAAGCTGCGGAGCGCTCTAAGCTGAATTCAATCAGCAGGGGTAAACCTGAGAAACAGAATTATACATCAAGAGCAATCCAATATTGTGTTCAGTCCCAAGGCATTATAAATCTGACGAACAGCTAGGAATAGCTCCAGAAAGGAAAGAGTTTATTTTTTAGGGAATAAACAGGCAGTTAATCCCTTCACGTGGAGTTCTTTCCACCAATAGCATTGCACCTGTAGGTGAGAGTAGGAGTTCACCTGGGCTGACCTATGGGACTGATTTCCTTCATTGTGTTTCTGCTTTCCAAATTTTCCTTGCATGGAGGAGGGTGAGGGGTCTCAGGGCTCAATTGTTGTGTGTAGCTGATTGCCTTCCTGGGTGTCGCTGAGTGCACTCAGTCCAATATCCCTTGCTGGATCAGGTGGTGCTGCTGGGAGAAGCTCATCCCCTCAGCTTTCCACTGCCAGGTTTTGCCCCTGATGTCTGCCTACACCGTTGCGCTTTGTCTGCATGCTTCATGAGCCTCTTCTGTGCAAGGCCATTGGGCTGGCTTAGACATTTAAATGGGCAGTATGAGCTAACCTGGCAGACTGCTGGAAACTCTTTGGTGCTTCAGCTGCTCCCTGGGCAGATAGAACTCCATGTTCAGCAGCGGTTGGGTGAGAAATCACTGCAGGAGCTCCCAGTTCTGCTGATTAAGTGGAATGCAAATGAGTAAAGCAGTCCACGTGGGAAAGGTGAAACTCTTTTCCTGGAGAACAGGAGGGTTTTCTGCTTTAACACTCTATGAATACATGAAATCCAAACTTCCCAGTGAATTTGCATGCTAGATAAATAACAGTTTGAACACGCTCACAAAAACCCGCCTCCTACCATCCCATAACTCAGCGAGGAAGCGGGAATTTCGATTACACAAAGACTGTGATTAACTTCTGCTTCAGTCAGCATTCCATAATCAAAATATAACCTCGAACCAAAAGTTACTCTACAGCCAACGCACTGTTTTCTTTTTTCACCCTTCATTCCACTGGCTGCGATGTCGGCTTTCCCCTCAGAGCAGAGCAATTCGAGTTGTCCTTTCCAGACAGAGTCATTTATGTGGATAAATTCTGCAATGCTTTCTTCGTCTTTTACTTTGGATTACGGGTAAGTGCACTGCATGGGAAAGGTGAGTTACAAACCAACTCTATTTGGGAGCAGTTTGGTTCTTTTCACCTTTTTTTTTTTTTTGGTAATTATTTTCTGCCTTTGGGATGTGGTTATTTCCAGCATTTCTGCAGCATCTCCCAGCTCACACATTAGACACGTCCGTGTCCATGTCTTTAAAGCACCGAATCCATTGGTCAGGTCTCTCTTCAGCCTCTCTTGAACAAGCTGTGTATCACTTTAAGATGCCATTAGTTACATTAATGTAGAATACATTTTGATTGTAGCTTTGGTCATTAGAGTTTTTAGCCAAGTCACTGGGAAATGGGGTTTTCCCTTTTATAGCTGAGGATGTGGTGTTGCCTGTCCTGAGCTTTCATGATTTATTACTACTGATGCAGCAGTTCTACAGAGAAAGGCAGCTTAGAAGAAGAGATGAAAGGGGGAGATGTGAAAGGGAAAGAGAGCATCGTCGTACCTCTGGGTGCAACCCATCATTGTGCTCTCAGGGCTCCAGGCCAGGCCTTTCTGAAACAAAACAGGAATGTTAAGTTGGTGTCTGCAGAAGGCTAAGTTTTACAGGACAAAGTATGCTGCAAAAATGAATTTCTGCCTTAGAGGTCTGGTTTTTGCTCTGATGAGGCCAAAGATCACACACAGAACTGATGCTCTTCGATGTGATTCATCTTCAGTTTGTGGCGGCTGATGACAAGTTGAGGTTCTGGCTCGAGCTGAATTCTCTTGTGGATTTCTTCACCATCCCTCCGGTGTTTGTTTCTGCTCTTTTAAGGAAGAATTGCTTTGGTAAGTTAAGACTTGGAGATCCCACTTTCCTTAGTTTTCTGCATCCTACACAGAGACTCCTTTCATATCTGGTTTGACCTGGGGAGGTTTAACTGCCCGTCTGTTCTTTCATTGTTCCAAACTGTTCTTTGGGAGCAAAATTATTGCATTAAAAAAAAGCCTTTAATTCTGTGGGACTTCTGAGTTACCAAACTTTGCCTCTGTTTTGTCTGCATGGCTTTGAGTATCTCAGCAATCTCTGTGCCTGACCAACAGGATGAGGAGCCACCCAGAGGGGATGTAACTGTGCTACCCTGATTTCTGTTGAATGGCTTTCTTGCTTGCTTAGGGTCAGTAGTCCAGAGGACCTCTATGTCACTTAAGCCTACAGGTTACAGCTCAGACACTCCACGTTTCTTAATTTTTCTCATAATTCAAAGTGCCTTTGAGGACATAAATGGAAATCCAGTGTTATATGAAGGCTCTGAATACAGAGCAACATTATCTCCTCTTGCTAGGTTTGAAGAACTGTTGAACGTGTCTGAATATGCGGAGATGCTCCACTTGTATAGAGGGGTTCATTTTTTCTCTTGGACTTCCCTGCTTTTCTGCAGGTCTGCGTTTTTTGAGAGCACTGAGGTTGTTGGACCTTCCTCGCATACTGCAGATCCTCAGGATCACCAAGGATGAGTGAGTACCTGCTGGTACCCTGCTGGGTACCCTCCAAAGCCCAACCTCCTCCCTGATGTCTGTGCTTTAGCTGAGTTGGGTAACAAAAAGGGAAAGTGTTGCATATGGGGGTAAAGCTGACCATCTTACACCGGAAATAACAAAATTGGAGATAGGGGGAAGTAGTAAATCAAGACATCTTAAAGGTCTTGAAGACAGATAAATGTGAAAAATGGTATTACCTGCCACGTTGCCTGTGATAGAAAGGGCTTGGATGTAGGGAGACTTTTTCTGGTTCTAAATCCTTCCTGGACAGCATTACAGTTACTAGAGTACATTGTTCATTGAGCAGTGCTGTAGGAAGCTTCAACCATTGCCAGTGCTGTTTTACATGTTTAACACCCTGGGCTTTCTGCCTTCCTATCTGCAGTAACTCCATCAAGCTCTCCAAGCTCTTTGCTGTGTTTACCAGCACGTGGCTCACAGCTGCAGGATTTATTCACCTGGTATGTACCATCAGCTGTATGTCCTTCCTTGTCACCTTAAATCAGTACGGCCATGCAAGCTTTGGGTTTCTGTTTTCTGTAATGAATGCAGTGTTCTCTTAGGAGAGAGAGAACAAATTTGTTGTACCACAAAGCACGATTTATTCCAGCATAGTTTACTTGCATATATTGCCAGATTTGTTGGCACTGATGCAGCTCCGCTCCCCACTGTGGTAATGGATCACTCTACTATAAAAGAAATAGTGCAGGTTTTTAGTTCAAATAGCATTAGATGGGAGATGGACTCGAACCAAAACCTCTCTAAATTTCTTTCTCCTCTTTTCTCTGTCCTGGACAGGTAGAAAACAATGGAGATCCTTGGGTCCAGCCTGTAAATTCCCAGCCCATCACCTATTTCAGGTGCATGTACCTCATCATGGTGACTATGTCCACCGTGGGTTATGGTGATATTGTGGTTCAAACAGCCTTGGGTCGAACCTTCATTTTTTTCTTCATTATTGGTGGCTTGGTAAGAAACCTATTTTTCTCTTCTGAAAATGGCAGCTGGGGGCAGAGAATGAAAGGGGCTGCCAGCAAAGCTTTGAGCTCTGAGGGGTTCCAGGTAGGGATTAGGCATCAGTGAGCAAAAACAGCTTTAACATTAAATCCTTACTGGCATGGCTACAGAGTAATTTCCTAAGAGCTGGCAGGGCTTCTGGTACACTTTTCTTCCTGGCTAGAGCTAAAATACTGGGCAAGATGAATCCAAGTCTATCACCAGCATAAATCCATTGTCACTGAGTTATCCAGTCATCCGTCCTTGCCAGCGACTTTTAGGAATCCAAAGTAAATTTGTAGTTGTTGTTCCACGTAATATAATTCTCTTGAATTAATTTATCATGGTTAGGAGATACAGAATTGGCTCTGAGGAAGGTGGTATTTCTTGATGCCTTAGGTCCTGTTTGCAAATTTGATTCCTGAAGTTTTGGAAATAGTTCAAAGCCGTAAAAGTTACAAATCCTCCTATGAAGTGGTGAGTGGGAAAAAGTAAGTATGGCGACTCCTTGGAAAATAAAAACCAGCCCGCTTTGGGAACCAGCTCGTAAGAAATTCCTATAGTAGTTTAAATCAACTCCTGGAATTTACTCGCAGTTGTTCTTTACCTCAAATGTGTCCAATTAAACCTCCTCAGCTGCGCTCGTTAGTGTTGGGTTGGTTTTCAAAGGAAGAGAAAATGTAGATGGTATGGCAGCCTCGCTTAGAGATGGAGGAGCTCTATCTCCTTGGTGATTTTTAGCTATCGGTGTGATAGGGCTTTTGTGTGTGTGTTTGTGTTGTTTTTCCTTCGCCACTCGTAGCACCAGACAGATTAGGTACAATTTCTAGATCTCACACCATTCCTTTTATGACTTTTCACTTAGCAGATGTCCACCATTCACCACTTCCTAACACAGTTCTCCTTTCCAAAATAACTCCTGAAGTCCATATCCGCAATGGGTGAAATTATCCTCAAACCAAAGATACAAACTCTGTTTCAGCTGCATTGATGTGTTTAATATGCTACAAGCAGATTGTGTCGTACAGTGTCAACCACTGCTGTTTTCCAAGCGTCAAATCTTCCTTGGTTCTTCCTGTAGCTATATTGTTGTCTGTGGTAATGTCACTCTGAAGAGCGTTACTACTTTCCTGCAAGACTTTTTGCTTCAGGACAAGGGGAATGTTTGCACAGAAATCCTTTTTCTGGGAGAGTAAGTATTCTTCTTTCTCTGAGATATTCCTCTTTGACTTCCCGATCTCTTAGGGGAAGGGTGGGAGGTCTGACATTAAAGGAAGGCAATGTTATGTAGTTGATTACCTGATGATAGACACAAATTAGAACAACAACAACAAAAAAAACTAGGAAGGGTGGCCGTAATAAAGCCGAATGACTGAAGTCTAAAGCTGAGCAAACTCAGGCAGGAAACAAGGCATGCATTTGCAAAAGTGAAGTGATTAATAATTACTGAAGTGAATCATTAGAGAATGGGAGGGATTTTCTAACCCATCTTTAAACCAAGGCTGGATACCTTCCGATGGGGTTTGGTTCATTGCTGAGGTCAGTGCACAAGGTGAGCTTTACAATACGTCATAGAAGAGAATGTCACCAAAGTTCCTGGGTGAAATGCAGTTTGTATACACTGGGTAGGAAAACAACACTTGAGTTGGAGAGAAAGTTGAAGATCAGCAGTTCCATTTGAGCACAGAACGAAGCCCTGGGAAGTGTCATTTCCTGACTCTGTGCAGTAACAGTGAGCCCTGCAATTACAGTTGCACGGAATGACACTCATGAAAAATTAATGGCAATAGCAGAAGACAGAAAAAAGAGAAATCCAGGAAACATTTTCACGACTGTTAAGTTTTATAAAAGCTTGTTTTCATCAAAATCCAAACTATGCGCTTTGGCTGAGCTGCCAAAATCCCTGCAGCTCTCTTTTAAACAGTATGTAGTTACAGCAAATGGCTTCTCTGAGAAATGGAGAACTGCAGAGCATATAATTATGAGAGATGGATGGATTATTATTATTATTTTTTTTCTTGTTGTTGTTGATACTGAATAGGTCTCTTCCCAGTCTTGAGCTGGAAGCTGTGTTCAAATGCTATTCACCCTACACCACTTTCTTCTATGGCTCCGCACTGAACTCTGAAGATCTGAAAAGAGTTCGGGTAAGAACTTCTGTATCTTTTGCCCTTTCTTGTAGATGTGTCAGTCTGGTGAAAATCTTGTCCCTTATGAAAGGATGCATCAGCTGCTTTTACTCCATTCCTGTTGTGATTTACACTTCAAGCAGCTCCATTTACTGCAGTGGTACCTTTTGCATATCAATATAACACCCCTGGGAACTGAAGATGTGAGAATTGACTACAAGTATTTCTAGCACTGAACCATGAAAAATAAAGGCAAAGCCAAACTGATCAACTGGTTTTAAAACAGAGATATTTGGGGCAGCAGCGTTTCTGGAAATAGTATCTATCTAAGTTATTGCAATAGCCCTTAGTTACCTCTTGCAAGCGTGCATCATGATTGAGTCGTATTCATGAACGTCCAGGATAGAGAGCTCATGTTTTGAGATGTTGAAGAGTCACTAAAATATTCCAATAGAAGCAAGAGGAATGGACCTGGCATAAAGGAAAAACAAATGGAGCCAACAAAAAAACACCACTGGCTTTAACTTTACTGTGGTTTCTGGTGGTTAGTAACCTGAAATTCAGTGGTGGATCCCCATCCAGATCCCAGAAGACTATGAGAACTCTACCTGAAATTGAACTACTTTTTCTTTTGTTACCAGTTTCACCACAGAGCCCAAATATTAATTAGATGGCAGAGCCAGAGTTCTTCTGATCTGCCCAAATATTGACCCTCGGGAGTGCTTTGGTTGGACTTTGCTTGGGAAGAGCACAGCCCTGCTGTTGGGCTTTTGTAACCTCTTCTAGGAAGATGTTAGCACAAGAAACCATAAATTTCATGTGTTCCAGCACTTTGAAAATACAAACATGCATTTCACACTGTATATTTGATTGGAGCTGTGTCATTGGCTGAAACATTCTGGCATGTGTACAGCTCTAGAGTAATAGGATCATGATGACCTTATGCAAGTCTTTAACTAAAGACACATGCCACTGTTAGAGATTGTTGTACTTCATATGGGACTAAACCTTGATTTAACTTTTCTCTCGTGGGATACAGATGGAGTCTGCAAATGCTTGTCTCATTCTAGCAGATGTTTGCTCTCCAGAACCCTATACTGAAGACATTTCCAATATCATGAGGTAGGATGAAATACTCCAGTGCTTTCATTCTCTGATTGATATTAACACTGACACAGATAGTGCAGCTGGCGGCAGAGCATATCTGTCCCATCATGTTTTTTTTTTCCTGTCAGGAGAACTCTGAAAGCCTGCTTTCTGCTATGGTTTTATCAGATGCTTTGAAGGGCTGAGACAGGTAGCAGCTGTGCAGTCTTGCAGCCATCCACAGAATATAATATTACTAAATATAGTGTAATTATTTTCTTCGCTATCCTGAATATCAAGTCAAAGAGTCTCTCTGCTTTACTCTGGAAAGAGTTCTGCTCAGCTGTCAGGTCTCATATTCTGAGCATTCTTGTACCAGTCAGACTCGAGATGAGTTCTTTTGTAGTACTACTGCATTCTGTGAATGTGATGGCCCAGGTGGTGTAGTATTCTCCCCCCAAATCAGTCCAGAAGTCCAAGTTTCAAACTGGATCATTTTTACTTTCCACTTGTAGGCTATCTACAGAAGTGGAGATTCGGGTCAGAAAGTCCAACTCGTTTAGCTGGACTTGAAAAATGAGGGGCTGTAGCCAGAGCCAAGCATATTAACCCAAAGTTATGTCTTTCGTACAGAGTGCTGTCAATCAAGAATCACTACCCCAAAACAAGAGTCATTTTACAGATAATTCAGTCACGTAACAAGGTATGGCCATGGTCTGTCTCAGTGGGGTGTCACAGTTAGAATTCCAGCCTTTTTGGAATCAAAGGCCCTTATTTTAGGAAGGCAAAGATATTACCAGTGTCTCTTACTCAACGTTCCAGCTTAACCTAGCTGGAATATCTTTGGACACTGCTAAAAATAAATAGCAACCATTTCTTTGTCATTTTTGTCAAAGCTGCCAGTAAAAGCGCATTCAACATTTAAAGACAAAACCAAAAGAACCTCAAAATCAGAAGTCTGCTTGGACTTAATGTATTCCAGCATGGGTTGTCAAAAAAATGCAATGATGAATGCAAGAAAGACAAGGAGGGTCATTTTACAGCGACAGTGACCTTGCCCATCGCTGTGCTGACCTGTAGTTGCTTTCCTACGCTGAAACAGGCATACCTGCCAAACATACCCAACTGGGACTGGAGGATGGGAGACAGCATCATCTGCTTTGCTGAGCTGAAGTTGGGCTTCATAGCACAGAGCTGTCTGGTTCCAGGTTTGTCCACTCTCCTGACCAGTTTGTTCATCGGGAAAGAGAGTACAGAGGTAAATCATCTGACCTGATTTAGGCAAGCATTAAACATACAGACGTGACTGCTGAGCACGAAGTTGCCTAAACAGCCCTCAGGGCTGCCAGTCCTGCAGTGGAAATGCTTTTGCTATCACCTAGTGGCTGTGTGTGATAATTCACTCACCAGAACAAAACATTAAATTGGGCTGCTATTCCTGTATTCAGGGGCTTTTCATTTGCAGAACTGATTTGGGCAAACCGTATAAATATCAGATGCAATACATATAGAAGTTTGACGTAGAACTGCTGTTTGTAGTCCAAGTGCTGCTTCATAGAAGCGCTGTTTCTCAAGTCCAGATGCTTCCCTGGGTCACAGCAAAGTTAGCCAAGCTGTTATTTGAAGTTTTAAAGGCATGTTATGAAAACTCAGCAAACTTCTGACGTGAGGCTTTTTTTTTTCCAATTAAAAAGTCCATTCAATAATTGTTGTTTGGAAAGCAAAGCTCTTTAACAGCCTGTTAGGTTTTATGCAGCAGGCATTCACATGCCAAGAGAATGGCTTATATTGTGAAGTAATGTGTGGTGGTATAAAAGCCAAAGGAGCTGTCAGCAGTAGGATGTTCCCTTCATATAAATAACCCTTCCTCAGTCACGCTGCTACCTTGAGGAGCAAACAAAAAGGGACTGAGAAGTGCTGAGCCCTAAGTAGACTATCACTGCTCATCAGACCAGCACAGCTCTCCTGCAGTTATAGTTGGTAATGGTAAACATAAGACCCAAGTAACCAGGGAGGCCTACTGCAAAATAAAGCCTCACTTTCCTCAAATAATGGATTCCCAATACTTTGCAGTCGTAAAATGACCATGTTGCTGTGTTTGCAGTAATGACACCTGTTCTTCAACAATAATAAGAGGGAATGGTTTTAAACTGAGACATTGGGGGTTTAGGTTGGATCTTAGGAGGAAGTTTTTCACCCAGAGGGTGGTGACGCACTGGAACAGGTTGCCCAAGGAGGCTGTGGATGCCCCATCCCTGCAGGCATTCAAGGCCAGGCTGGATGTGGCTCTGGGCAGCCTGGTCTGGTGGTTGATGACCCAATACATAGCAGGGGGTTGGAACTGGATGAGCATCGTGGTCCTTTTCAACCCAGGCCATTCTATGGTTCTATGAATATGAACTGGAAGTGTCCAGAAGAGTTAAGACTTTCCCTGGTCTGTTGTATATGAACTCTAATATTGTTTCTGACAACGTACAGCTGATGTCTTTCTGCTGCCAGTAACTGAGGGCCTTTGATCTGATATCATACGGTATTGGAGCAATGTGCCAGTGTTAGGTTACACATCCTTCTTGCTTTGCCTTGAATAAATACATCATCTTTATGATCGATTCTTTCAGACAAAGAGAAAACATCTGAAGGACAAGATGCTTCTGGGAGACAAAGACTACAAAGTAATGGCTCTTCAGCTCTCCAACGATTTTGCAGACATGACTTTTATAGAGGTTTGTCGGTATGTGGTACAGATGTGGATGTATTTTCTGTTATTTCCTTCCAGATGTACCTTTCCTCAGTGCAGGCTGATAGCGTAGCTGACTTGCTTTCTTTCTCCAGGTTGTGCTTTGTAAAACTGAACCTTATCCTCTTGGGGATTGAGCTCAAATTTGGCAGTCACGGAGAGAGGTAACTGGGGGAATTCTCTCTTAATAAGAAGTCAAAATTCCAAACTGATGCTTTCCAAAGAACTCAGATTTGCCCACAGGTCTGCAAAGACTTTATGCACCTCTTCTTTTCCTGTGCACACTGTTATGTGGGATAAGGATGTCATTCCTGGTTGCTTACATGCCAGGTGAATTTTACCGTATCTTGCTTCCTTTCTTCTCACAGATAATCAAGCAAGAGATGGGGGATGAGACACCATTCTCACCTTCTGCTCCAAACACAGTCAGCATAACCATCACAGATCTCCCTTTGCTGTGGGGCAAATCCAGTATATTTATTTTCATGGATAATAGAAACGCCTTCACTTGCTTTCTTTTAACCACATGAGTTTTAGGTCCTAAATGCTATAAAGCATTGTCATAAAGGGATAATTTGTCAATGCTGGCAGCAGAGCTTTTGCTGTCTGAAGCTGATCTGGTCCTGGGCCAGATAACACTCTCTGTCTGTTCTAATGATGAAATACAAGACATTCTAATGGGGAAGCTGGAACTAGTTCAGAAAGGGGAGTAAATGAGTGCCATAGATCTTTACAGAGCTTGAGAAATCATCCAGAAAATGCAGACTATTGAGTGCAATTATTACTCTTTTCACTTTTATAAAGGAAATGGCTGTAGAATAGAAACTCTGAAAACAAAGGAGTTGTAGAGAACTGCTGTGAGAAATAGGTTGGGACTCCTCTGCAAGTGGTGAATGAACCCTATGCTGAGTGCATGTTGTAGGTGCTCAGTGCTAATGGAAAACAGGCCATGGCTCCATCTAATGTTTCTTGAGCTCATGTGTTGTCTGGATGAAAATAGAATGATGGAAAGAGAAAGCAAGAGGGAAAAAGAAACTCACACGGGTCATAGAAGTTATAACAAAGGGAGTTAAAATAAAAAGTTAAGGTGGGAGGGGACTGCTATGATCATCGAGTCTGCATTCCCACAGCAGAGGTGGTTAATGTCAGGTAAACCATCATTACTCTTTGTATGGTTTCTCCAAACAGTGCCATCCTGATCAATCCATCTCCGCAGATAAAGCTTTGCTGGAATACAATGGGCTTTTTTATTGCTCATTCTCTTGCAGAAGTGAAAAGGTAAGGTGCTTTATTACTGTTTTGTGGAGGAAAAAGTTCTAAAACAGAAAATACCTTCAGGAGCAGACAAGTGCATTTATTATCTGATCAGTTAAGCGTAATTTGTTTGTGCCTGATTCACTTTTGTTTTCCAGGGCACATTTCTATTGCAGAGTTTGTCACAGTGACATCCAGGATCCAGAGCAGATTGGGAAATGTCAGTGTGGAAGCAGACTTCACTCAAAAACTTTCTCAGGTATGTTGTTTTAAGTCCATTTCTGACTTTAAAATGGGCCGAATCAATATCTGTTAATTGTGTATTTATTAACTACTTATCACAGTTAATGAGGATTCTAAGAATAAGAACAGGTTGGAACAGCCCTTATCTGGTAAAACAAGGATCTTTCTGGCTACACTAATAAATCTTACGGGTAGTACTTTGAAGGCTTCTTTGTGCTTTGCTTTAGGAATCAAAGCCTCTTGGCTAGAAAAGAATAGGACAAAATACACTGCGGTGAGGATTTTCACTCTAATCATTAACAGGTTTCTCACAGAAGGCAGGTTTTTAACTGCAGGGACCAAAGCAAATGTCTCATTAGTATATATATATACTTGAAGCAAAAGGTACAGCTGGATGAAACAAGAGCTCGGTGCCCAGTTTGTAGTAGTTTCTTGGTCAAGGAAGCGCATCTGTGTCCTGGCCATCGTGAGAATAAGGAACGTGAAATGTGAAGTCAGAAAAACATTGTGGAGTTTGTGCAAGGTATGTGGCAGCATCTGGTGGGGTTTGCCCTGCAGGCTGCAAAACTTAGGAGAGCTGAGAAGAAAAGATTAATCGTAACATCTGACCTAAAGCAGAGCATCGTGTGCTGTCATCACCTCAAACTCCACCTTCAGGGAATTCCTGGGCTTTGCTTTGGCTTGGGTTTGTGCTGAAGCAGAAAACGTGGCCTCTGATTTATGTTTAACTGCAGCAATGTGAGGCACTGACGGCCAAAATGCACACCTATGGTGTCCACTTGTGAATTTTCCCTCTCCGTGGAGACGGTGCTTTGCTTTCAAGAGTTAAGAAGGAGCTTTCCATTAAATATGGGCTCACACGTGCTCCATTCTAACACTTGCAAATAATTTAAACAGCAGATGGCAGCCAAGCCCCATTACAAAACATGCCTCTGAGCTGCAGATGGCAGAGATGAAGGCAGAGATGAAGGCAGGACTCATTCACGCAGCCAGCACAAACATACTGACACCTGGAGGACTCCGTGTAGTAATGTCATGTAGGAAGGGAAGCTGGAGCCCATTTTCAGTCCCACACACTTATCAGCTTAGATGCAGCTGAGGTCCCTGAAAGCCATCGACCTCCCAGAAAAGAGAGTTCTCTAAGTGTGGAAGACATCTTAATAAAAGTCAGTGTCAATGGAGTAGAAATGCATCGATGCTGTGGGAGCTCTCTCCACCTGGGTGGTTTTATTCTGGTTTCCTAGGCAAGCTGAGGTTTTAAAAGGACAAGATTGCATTTCAGGATATGTATTAGTGAAGAGCAGTTGTTTGCAAACCTGTAGTTCTGCACCAGATATGCAGTAGAGAGGACGGCTGCCTGAGCTGGATCAGGAGTTTTGCCAGCCGAAAGACCTTGCCATCAGTTTTCCCTGGGATTCCGAATGGATTGGAGCTTAACTGTAGTCACTTTGATTTCTCCCTTTTCGATATAACCCAGTTGAAGCAGTGCTCTGTGTCCTGGATGCCTCCAGACTCACTGCAGGAAGAAGGGAAATAAGGAGGTTAGATGCAGGAGACCCCCAGCTAGTGCAGGTGAGGATGCCTCCTCCCTGTTTCCACTGCAGGTGCAAGTGTACATGGTGAGGACAGAGTTCACTGTCATGAACAAGAAACTAATACAGGAGCCCGAGACTGTGAACTTTAGTTAAAGGAACAACCCTGTTGCTATTTTAACAAGTGTGAATGGTTTGCTTGAGAGCCATAAGTGAAAACAAAGTATCTTGTTTTGGGAGACATTTACTTATTACTGCCCATGTAAGACAGGTTAAAGATCTCCATTCTCTGCCTTGTCTTCTGATACTTTAATGAAGCTTGACCTAGCAGGATTGATTGGGTGTCACACGGCACCCTTGGAGAGCTCCCTCTCTGCCCTTCCAGCTCCCACCTGGTTGAACACAGGGCTGTAGAAGGAGCTATCCTGTTACCAAGGCCAAATGCACCTGCGTTCAGCACACCTGTGCAGAACAATTACAGCTCAAGGCTGACAAATCACCTATTCAGAGATGTCCCTTTGTCTGCCAGGGTATGTTTAGAATCACTGGCTGCTCCATCTGGGTTAGTGTGCTTTGGCAATAGCTGCAACCAAACAAGGAAGCTGAAGGTATGAGAGGGTTCACCTGTCAGTTGGTGAGATAGAGATCTCTCTGTGTCTGAAAGTTCTTCCAGTCCACCCTTTCCTTCCCCACCTGAATGCATTGGACATGTTTGGACACATGTGACGTGAAAAGCTTTGTGCCTCCTGTCAAATGCTGATAAGGGGAGGAATGCAGATTAGCAACAAAGATACAGGCCAGGGGAGTGCAAGGAGTAGGAGTGCAAGGTGTGTTCTGAACCTGCTGCATCACAGTGGAAAGCAGGAGGTGCAGGTAGGGGCTTACAAACCTCCAAGGGTGCTGCTGTACATCTTCAAATCGCTGCCTGGTGTTCTAACGCTGGTCTTAATGGCCCATGACCTTGGATTATGGCCCAGAAAGGACTCAATCAAATGTCAGAGAAAAGATGTTCCAGCTGTTAAACTGCTGCTTTAGGATTTGGGGAGCTCAAGCTCATTTTCTTGATCTGTTTCCTCGGATTCAATCTGGGACTGTAGGCCACCCTGCCTTTCTGAAGTTTGGTTTCCTGTTGGGAAAGGGTTGCAGCTGTAACAGGTTCAACTCTCAGAGACAACATGAGAATAGACTAATTAATAATTTCAAGCCAGGACAGTACAGTGGTGAGGGTGAACTCTGCCTACCCTCTGGCTTATTTCTCCTTTGCAGAGGACTGTCCTTCACAAAGAAAAGGAGCCCCTTTAGAAGGGGATGGTGCATTAAGGATGTGCTCACCACTTTTAAGACAGTTTAGTGCATAGTAGATAGAAATACTATTTTATAGCACTGCTGCGTTTGTGACCACTTGTGTGAATAACCAATTCAAAGCTCCTTTGCCCAGCATTTCTGAAGCCACATCAGAAGCTTCAAATGGCATTGTGGCCATCTGCAGACATGGTTTAAATACAACCAAGTGCTATTCAAAAGGAACCCAACTTTGTTTCGTTGCCTTTGTTCCAGGGAAACTGAAATTCTGTGGAGAATCGCTTGTTTTGGATGGAGAGCCTGCAAAGTCAAGGTCCCCTAATATCCTTCCACCTCAGAGATTTGTTGATGGGTAAGAAATGTAAAGCTGTGTGAGTGCTGAGCAGGCATTTCCTGAACTTACTCATTGAGAATCTGTGTGGGAAGCAGGAACAGCCTGTTTCCTAGTTCTTCTGCTATTGTTAGTGGATGGTTTATGGCTTCTCCCTATCTCCGTTAACAGGTTGGTCTAGAAAGCACAACTATTTCTATGCATCTAAATCCTCAGCTCTCACACTCTCCTGTAGGCTCAAAGCCTATAAGCATACATGAGATGCAATGAACTTGTGGTACCGGTCTGAGGAGCAATGGAAGAGCGAAAGGAGGGATTGGTACGTCTCAAGAAAGTGCCTTCTGCACTCTAGATGGAAGCAAAATAATACAGAGGAATCATGAACACGTTTACTGTGGTGCATTTCAGAGGACAGAGTGAAGACAAGAGTAGCTGGGTGTAGGAATGTGAATAGCCAACACTGAGTTTTGCTCCTTCTTCAGATGCTTAATTGCACTGTGCTGTTGGCAGCAATGCTGGAAGTGTAGCAATCTCTGGTTTGCTTTAAAGCAAGAGAAATCTCACCCGACAGCCTTGTTCTCTAACATCAGCAGTGCATGCTAGGAGTCCCTTCTATGCCATCTGAATGCTTCCTGGCTGGAGGAATCTGATTTCCCAGCAGGATTCACAAAGCAGTGTCAGTGTAGTCATCTTCTGTCTGAGTCGAGGTGTGAATTGCAATGTTTTAACTACAGTGTACTTAGTTTGCTGAGCAGTCCCACTTGACTTGCATTGGAACTCCTCATAACCTGAGCTGCTATATTCAGCATAAGGAAGAGTATCATGGTCTGAAACTGAGCTGTCAGTGACAGCAAGCTGTTACACTTTTCCTACATCCACTAGAGAAGGTGACAGGACATATTGGCAAATAGCATCATGCTAGAATTTGCAGCGAGTAGACAGGAGCCTAGCAGGGGAAGAGATGCACAAACCAGCGTTTCTTACCTCGTTTTTGCTTGTGAGCAATTTGCAGTCACTGTAGAACTGAAGAGGCTTAATAAATAACGTCTCCCCTGCCTGCAAAATCCCATCTCGTGCTTCAGCAGCAAAGGCAAATGTCAGTATGGCAAGGATTGTAAGGTGTCCTCCAGAGAGCTTTGCATCTTAGCAGCTGTCCCCAGCACATACGTGCTATCAGGACAATAAACCGTTGCTCAGTGCTGCTGCCCTACAACCAATTAGGTCAGCTGTAAATATTGGGACTGCATGGTAAATACATACACACGTACCAGCAGATTGTGCTGACTTGTTAAATATAAACGGAAGCATAATTAGAATTATAACGTGGCCCTCCCCCTCCTCGTGCCCAATAACATAATTTACCAAAGGGGGAGGGGTGGGGGGGGGAAGAAGAACAAACCCTCACAACCTGCTGAAATGCCATTATTAACATGCGCATGAAAAGTCAATTATGCCAGAGGGAGGTATTTAAGTGAAGTGAGTTTCCGTACTCTGGGATTACACCTTGGGGATTATGCAGTTCTTATTTATTTATTTTCCCAGAGATTTCTGCTGCTGCTGCTGCTGCTGCTGCTTAGCAGTGAGGAACAAAATTGTTACTAAGAGAGATCCTGAAATCCCCTAAAGAAATGGCCAAATGTGCAGATAAATAACTGTTCCCGTCCCCATCAAGATACTCCCTCATCACCATATCAAAAAGACACCATATCAAAAAGACACCATATCCTCCCCAGTCAGGGCAGGGATGTTTTCTGGTGTTTAGTTTTAAGTGACGCCAGGGAATGGTCGTCCAGTGCTTCCCTGGGGAGGGGATTTTACCATCCTGTTATTAGTTGCAGTATTTATTATTTGTATTACAGCGGTGCCTTGAGGCTTCTACTGGAGCCCTGTTGGGTTGGATGCTGGATGTGTGCACTGTTAAAAGGATTTCTGCCTTAAACAGTGGCAAAGGGAAAGAGGGAAGGAGTGAAGTGAGGTCTCAAAAGTCAGAGAGGAAAACTCAGCGCAAAAATACAGCTGTTTGGAGCCAACCCTTCATAACATTGCAGTTCTCATCTCTATCCCAAGTCATTTTCTATTATTATTAAAACCCAATTTAGAATCGGATGCAATTGCCCATTTTCAGATCAAGGCGAGCTTTTCCACCTGGGGTGTTCTGCTAATAGAAAAGCTAACACTGACCTTTTGTATCCAAATTAGGATGGCTGGGACAGCGGCCAAAGGGAGCTTCAAGTTCATATCTCTGGTCTGTTTGATGTAGGATGGCAAACCACAGTGTAATGCAGAGGATGGAGACTGGAACACAAGTCCCTGAGACGTCAAGGTGTAGCCAGGGAGTGCTATTAAAATGACTTTGGGCATTTACCACACTGCCCCTTTGTGGGCCCACTTGAGAATACCTTTCTGTTGGGATATTTAGCCCGCTAAATACTTAATTTCTGTTAAAAAAAAACCAACCTGGAATTTTGCATCTAAGGTTGAGAAGGGTTTCCATCAATGAAAATGTAATGAAAAATCAATGAAATCAATGAAAATCGATGAAAAAGTCAATCAAAGGGTAATTCAGGGAAATGCAGCCAGGAAGAATTGGGCCAAACTGAACACAGGGACAGCAATACAAGAAAAAGAGAAAACCACAAAACAAGAGGGTGAGGGCTGGATGAGCTACGAAGTATTCCCATCCAGAAGGGAATACAGGAAGACCTCCCTGGGCTTATGGGGCATTGATACACTTTGCTTTACTACTCGTGGCTCCTCCGCAGCCTTGCCTAAGGCATGGCAAACGTAATGGTGTATGTTCTGTTGACTCTTGTTTTTCCTTCTTGCTCAGTTTCTGGTGAGGCATAAAAGGCTGTTAGAGAGCAAGGCTCCTTGTGTGCAACTCTGCAGCATCTCCTTCCCTTTGGTCTTGGTGTAGAAGCACTTCAGCCAGGAGAAGGATTAATAAAAACTGAATTAGATTAAAGGGGAACCCAGGCTAAAGAAACAAGTTTTAGCTCCGTCTTAATTGTAATTTATCTACTGCCAGGATAATTGCTAATAAATACCTGCCGAGTTGCCAAGCCTATGTTAGGGCTTGTCAGTCCCAAATAAATCTTTAAGACTTAAGATCCCACCCTGACGCTGCCCATCACTCCCCAAACCAAAGGCAGCGTGAAACAAAGCAGTAATGCTGAGTTCTCCAGCTCAGCTAATCTGGCAGAATGCATCACAGCCTTTATAAATGTGTGAGAAGGGCTGTGCAAGAGCTCCCAAAAAGGTCATTGGTATTTTTGGAGCGATAAATCACGGAGGGAAAGATTTGCATTACGGCTGTATAAAATCCAGGGCCGGATTAGAGAGAGAATACTTTGCAGTAATATTTCTCTCCTGACTTGTTTTATTAGCTTCCTTTAAACATGTTACATTATTGCTTATAGAATTTCATTTACTTGGATTGGCAGCTTGATAAATATGTCTATTGGCGATGATTTGGATTGCTCTGGGCATTAATATTATTAAAACCTGTCACAAGGAAATGTCTGAAAGATGACTTACTGTAAAGATTACAGCATGAAATAAATCATACAATGGTATTTGTTACCGTTTATGGCCTCTTGGAGCCGAGTCAATCCCTTTTTATGTTGCATTATTTTTCAAGTTTTTATAGCCTTACATTATATATCGCTGTCAGAAATGAACAGATGGGGTGTCAAACACGAGCCTTCTGAATAATTCCCACCCTCGGGTTATTTGTATGAAGGACAAGTGTAAAACTGTGTTCTCAAGAAAAAGGAGCTCGATAGAGGTGGAGGAAGTGTTGTTACAGTGAGCGAGATCCCTTTGTCAGCAGGCACATTGTGCTTTTGCTCACTACCTGGTATTCACACGGTAGGGTGGGGGCTCATGGAAAACGTAGCAGTCAGTTGGATGGCAGAGAAACCTCCCGTTAGATGAGTTTTGCATTCCTTTGGATTTACTTTTATTGCTAGAATGGGGAAGACGTGGAGGGGTGTTTCAGTGGTGGCCAAACCTCAGAGGGTTCGTAGGAACGTGGAAAAATGCTGATGCTTCTCAAAGGCTTCAGGGGTGGAATGTTATAAAGAATCCCTCCTGAACGGCACCGGTGGCGTTTGTGCAGTTTGGGATGAACAGGGAAAGAAAACAGGCAGATGCTTCAGGCTCTGAAAGGTCAAACTGGGAGCTCCTCCAGGAAGAAGGGGAGATCTTGCATTCTGCTTTCTGTCGTGCAAAGCCTGTGTGTTTGCTGTGTGTTTTGGGTGAGTCCTTGTTGGGGTCGGGAGGCCAGATTGGATGAAGTGATAGATGTGATGAACTGCTAAATGCACCTGTGTTGAATGAGGTATGTCTGGGTTAGAAAATTCAGGTAGGGACATCATCCATGCCTACTTTCCCCCAAGATTTCTCTCTTTAAATCTCCACCCCCTAAATCTCACATAGGTACACAATCTAAATCAGCATTATCTTTGGAACATGACTCTTCTCAGTCTGTGTGAATCTTTAGACACCCAAATAAATGGAGATGGCTCTGGTGGTGCAGTCTGGCTGCGTCTTGCTCCTGGAACAATAACATCTTTCTCTTTTGCTGAAACTCACAGCTCAAGGATCAACGTGATGGATCAGATATTTTAGCAGAGGTCTGACGGAGCAAAGCTACTTCTGCAGTGTGCAGCATGTGCCCAGGCTTGCTCTGTGCAGACAGAAGCTCTCTTCCCCTCTGTTCACATTCTTTACTGTTTCTCTCAGCCTTCCCATTATAGACCTTAATCTCTGCAACTTCTACTTCTCCATGCATTCCTCAGTTCCTTCCATATTTCACGTGAAATCTCATCTTTTCTCTCTTCCCCAGGCCTTATCCCGCATCCATCATCAAGCTTACACAAGAGTTTTAGGGGCTCACATTCACCATGCAGAGTACATTTGTGCTGTATACGGTAACTGGAGTTGCACCCACCTGTATGCACTGATCTGATTCCACGTTATACAATAGTATAATCACTTAAAGAATTTGCATGACTGATAGTGTGTGCTCTGAGTGCATAAGGAGAAGTTTCATAATTAGCTTTCCCTGTGAACTTGTGCAGACCAGTCTATTTATAATTTGGTCAGCTCCTGATTTTTAATGAGGTGCTGAGAGTGACTGAAGCCTCTGGCAGCATGCATTTTGTATTTTAATTACCCACAGTAATTCTGACAATTACACCGATGCCATAAATCACATCATAATGACCCATAAGAAAAAAAACGCCATATTTAATGATTGGATGGGGATTTGAATTAAGCAGGTATGCAATAGCTTACTAAGGAGCCAAAAGCTCCTTGGAGGTAAAGACTTCCAAATCTTGTTGAGTTGTGGCTCCAGCAGGTGAGGAAACTTGGTGCAAAGTTTCTTTCACAGGCCAAGTCCTCATCTTCTCAGCAGAGGATTGCATTTCACGGAATGAAATCCATCCTTGTGTGCCTAACCAGAAATGGAGATCTATGCAACGTGGTCATGGTTGCTAACTGGCCAGGGTTGTTTATCTTTGGCACTAATTGCAAGCATCCTTGGATGTCATGGCAATAGTGATGGTCTTGGTTTTTAATCAGCAAGCTTGAGTTTTGGAAGGGATAGCACAGCAGTGCAGCTCATGTTTTCCTTTCTGATGGATAGATTTGTTCCCATGTCCATGGCTGTCTGAGATAAAAGCTCTTCTATGTCGTGTGCAATGCACTGCACCCATCTTAGCACTAGCCATGCTGAGGAAGGCAATAGTAAGCAATGGTCAGCATCACATTGCGGTGGCAGTGTTTCTCCTTTGGTTATTTCTTGAGCAGTTTCTCTTACACGGACCTGCAGTGCTAATGCTGACTGCTCTGAGAAGCAGTGCACACATTTCCCAGCTCAGCCCTGGCGTGCTGTCCTGCATGGCCCTGTGTTCCAATGGGTCCTGGCTCTCTGCTTTTGACCCTTAGTGAATATCAATCCTATTATCTAAGATCTCAGCTAAGCCAAGTTCTGCTCTTGAGATTATCTTGCTGTTAATAATGTCACAATAAGTGGGTGGAAGTAGCTAATGGCTGTAAGCCACAAATGATCCCAAATGTTCTCAGTCTCCACTCTCCTGTAAACCTTGACAGATTGGGAGTGCTTAGTAAAATATTGTAACACTCAACACGCATTTACAAGGCAGAGATCTGTCCCATGACGGCTTCCAGATGTGTAGTGTGTGCAATTTCATAATTCAAGAACAGATTCTATTGCCCTCTGCAGATCCCCCATCAGGCTGTTCATAAACGCTGCTCATAATTAAATTAACCCACTAACTAGCCATGCAAATTTTGATAAGCAGTGACCAAAAAAAAAAAGAAAGAGAAAAGAGGGAACTGTTGAGATGCTCTCAAAAAAATGACAAGGTTGTCTTCAGAGATTAGTTATCATTAGGAGAGGATTTGTGGGGTGGTTGTGTTTTTTTTTCCCTTCCCGTTTGCCAAATTCCACTTTGTCCCTTCATACATGACAACTGCTTTAAAGGCTTTAATCTGATAATTAGGAGCTGAATTTCGCCTCCCTTCCTCGAGCTGCCTGCTGTCCTACTCCCTGCTCAGCCTTTCTGGAATCGAAGCGAGGCCCTGTTCTGTGTGTGGGTAGCAGGATCAGGCTTCAGTTTTAAAACCCAGCTCGTGCCCGGCCTGAGGAGCAGTGAAGGAACAACACATGCATGCGCTGGAGCTGATGAGAGGCTGTGCGACCTCGGGGGGAACCTCAGCAAAGATTTCACCAGGGATGCTACGAATAATGGGCCGTTGTTTTCTGTCAGAAACGATGGCTCAGAGCTCTGACACGTGAGGTCTGCCTGCAGTATCCAGCTCCCCTACAAATAACTGCGCCATATATTAAAATAGAGCTGGAGTTATGACACCTGGCTTACATCAGTGACTGAACAATGGGTCCTTTTATAGTGGAGTGTTGGCCAGGGGGTAGGTTGGGTGGAGGTTAGGTGTGGAAGAGGAGGCTGGACAGCAAAAGCAGAAGGCATCTCCTGGAGTGAAGCAGCCCCACCGATCTGTCTGGGTAGCCATTCAGGGTACTCTGAATTCCTCCTTCACTGCCAGCTCCTCGTTTCTTTTTGAGGTTCCATCACTCAGAGCTGTCTGAGGATCCTGGCTCCATGTGAGAATGCACTGTAGGGCAGTGCCTGTTAGATTGGGACTCGGCCTTTCTGTGTGTTCTAAGTGCCAATGTTGCTCTAAGCTGTTTGCTCAGCTCAGCTTATCTTGCCTTTTGTCATTCGCATCTACAGCCCTAAATCTAAAGGGGGAACCTCGAAGAACTGCTGTGGTATAAATGATAACTACTGTACCACAGTGAGTTGTGTACAACCACGCTGACTTCACTGGGATTACATGTGCACTGCTTAGGGGCGGATTTGGTTCAGTGGATGTAATTAAAAGAAACTAACTACTCATTTTTAAGATCAGTTTTACTTGTTGCCTGATTTTTTTTTGTTTAATTATTGGATGGAACGCCCTAAATTACAACACTTTGCCATGATGCATAATACCTCTGCGTTATTAATTAATTAAGCCTCACGGTTCCTTGTGAGGTAGGGAGAACACTTTGATGCACTGCGATCCGAGTGATATAATCCATGGTGATGAATAGGCTGAGCCCAGATAAGCACTGTATTCTCATAGTGCAGGCCTCAGAGTGAGAAAGGGGCTTTGCAGCAGCCCCACAGGCAATGGCAATTTCCATTGTATGTGTGTGAAACTCTGCTCCTCCCTAAAGGAGAAGGCTAACTTATGTGCGGATCTGGGAGCGATAGCACTGACATGGCAAGGCACAGCATCATCTGAATGCCACTCGTTGCTTTCTAGACTCATGGAGAGCAAGCGTGGATAGCTGTGCACTCAGCACAGTCAATTTGTGACCCAGATAACCTAATAGCTGCAGTAAGTAACTCATGTAGCTCAGACGAAGACTATTTCTGTCTGTAGAGTACGACACCATATCAGTTCTTGTGCCCCCATCCTCAAGCTGCTGAGTCCAATGCAGGATGATTTATGAGTGTCTCAGGAAAATCAGATTTCTGTAAGGATCATGTAATCTGCAGAGTTTGTGACAGGAGAAAACCCCTAACTAAAGAATGGTTTGTTAAATGAGAGTGTGCTTGGCCTTGCAAAGGGGGGTGCTGCTATGATAAAGCAGGTCTCCTGCTGTCTTCTCCTCTTTTCCCTGCCTTGGGGATCCACGAGGTATTTCTTCCCAGGCGTTTATATTTCCTATAATATTAAAAGGAGAAGTTGTCATTTCTGACAAGTTGTGTATATAGATGATGTCTTTATTATGATAGAGATATATACACTGATTGATTGGTGAATGTGAGTCAAGTAAAGAGAGCTGGTGAGAAGAGTCTCCGGCTTGCCAAAATGCCATTTAATCAGTGGCCTAAAGATTCATTATCTGAGGAAGAGACGTGTGGTGAATGGATGTCCCTTAGTGCAAGACCTGGGGAGTAAGCAGAAACCACCAGGAAGCTCCAGCCTGGTCTGTCAGAGTCTGATGGGGAATAAAAAAGTCAATGGCTGTGCAGAAATAACTGACTTTTAACTGCTTATGCTGAGCGTTGCTTAACTGTGCAGCCATGGAGTTTGGTACGAGCTGCAAAAATGGGTAAAATCTCAGTTTCCTGCTGCTCTGCTAAGTGTTAACCTGAGTTTCTGTGTCAGTTGGTTGGTTCAGGGCACAGCTCGATCTGCCTTGCAAGCCTTGCAGTGAGTGACACCTTCCCCTCGCAAAGACCCCCCTTCTGTGTTAACCTCAATACTGCATTGACAAGATAAGGCTGATTTGGACAAGAAAAACAATGTCAGGACCAAACACTTGCCTGGTCGTACGGCTCCTCTAAGGCTGTTGTGTTCAGTGCACATTGTAATCCTAGATGGCAAGTTTCTTTTGTTGCTGCTATTTCAGTTCCAGAGTGATTAAATAAGCTTTGTTCCTAAGACAACTGCTCAGGGCTCCTTCTTACCTGCAGTAAAGCTGGAGAGAGAATGCTGAGCAAACAGGTCTTTTCCATTAGCAGAAGAATATCCTGCAAGATGGGCCTTATTTAAAGTTGCTGAAAATGAGGGAAAAATTCCTTGCGACTTCTTGCTCCTGAGACCATGTTTATATAAATGCTGTTTCAATGAATGGGACATTCATCATTATGAAGAATTCATTATTTAGAATATTTTTAGGAACCAAGCTTAAACAACCATAAACATCACAACTAATTCAACAATCATATTAAAAATGTTACGGTATATTTTCCACATTGTTTGTCTCACACTGGTATTGGGCATTGGTAAAGGAATTCCTCCACCACGTAGCCCTTGTGACTCACGCATCCTCACTTTTCCTTGCCATTAAGGGATCTGAACACTGCAATGTCCATGAGGAGGGCATCTCAGCAGCAGCTGGAGATGTGATCTCAGCTTGGAGGTTGTTCTGTAGCTCAGAAGCTGCTCTTTCTGTTTCAGAGTCCCGCATGCCCAGGAGGAGGAGTGCAGCAGAGTCTCCTTGTATCTAACAGGAAGGTTCCACTGGTGTGATGCTGTTCCGCTGCACGAAGCTCTTCTGGTAGGTGTGCAGTGGTGGCCTGTGTTATTTCACATGTTCCTCCTCGTCCTCCAAGGAATGAACAGGGGCTCCAAAGTGCTCACCTGGGCAGACAGCACAGCACTTTGTAGTTTACTGTTGTTTAAGTGCATTCCTTGAGCTGACCCTGCTTTAAGGAGAGGCACTGAGACCACAACCCCCTGTTCAGAAGCAAGTTGCAGTTAAAGTGTCTTGACCAAAGACTGATGGGATCTGAAGTCTCATTCCACGGACATATTTGCTTTAATTTAAGTGGTAACCTGGGAACAGAGAAGGATCTCCAAGGTAACAAGGGATCGGTAATGCCTCCCGTGTTCATCTAAAACAGGGTAAGCATCCAATCTCAGGAGGGCATTTCAGCAGATGCACAAAAGAAGGTCCAGTTGATACCAGTTTTGTTTTTAAACGTTGCACGTTGTGTCCCTTGCCCTATCGATCTGGATATCTTTAATACTGTTTGGTTTATTTATTTCGTGTGCCTAATCCGTAAAAGAACAAATCCGATCTAGAAATGGCAGGTTGTGCTCAGAGCTGCCAGAGAGCTGAGAGTAGGCAACCAAATCTTGCAATGAGGTGATCAAAGATTTCATCAAAAATACAGAATGTTCAAGCTGTTCTGCCAGCTGGGAGACTTGTAGCAGGCTGGAATTCATGCTGCTTGAAATGCTGCAGCTTCCTTCCAAGCAAATAAAAGGACCCTATTGCCCAGCAACCACCAAAATAGGATTAGTCATTACAAATGGGCAAATATCCCAATAGGACTGGGAGCTCAGCTCTGAGAATTGAAGGGTAATGTTTTGAAAAGATCTTACAGGCAGACTTACATGAGGAAAAGGCTTACAACTGCTAGCGTGTCCTAATTCCCCATGTGCCACTTGTGTATTGTACTGGTTCTGTGTAGCTATGCTAGGCTGTGCAAGAGGCTCTTTATGAGGCTTAAGAATGTCCACAAAGAAAATAAGGGTGTAATAGCTATTGCACTTCATGCTCATGCAGTTCATGGAAGATTAGATCATAAACCTTACAGAACTTCCTGTAGAACATCCATGCAGAACACAGGGCATCTGAACACATACAAATATAATTCTCTTTGAGGTTTACATAAAGCGTGCATCCTTAAATCACTCGAAGTGTTTTTAGTGAACTTTAATCTTCTCTCTGATTCTGCATAGATGCTTCAGAACTGATGGAATTTTATGGTCACCTTCCTGGCCCCAGCTTGGTAGGATGGCCTACGTCCTTCCATAGTGTCTGCAGAATGCCTTATCTCTCCCTGCTGCTCATTCACTAATCAGACTGCTCCTGTTGATCTTGCAGTTGTGTATTTCCTTTGCAGAGTTCAGCAGTAATAGTTTTTCCAATCGTTCCTATAAAATAAGCTATAAAATGGATTGTGTTTTTAATTGTTCAGCTTCATTCAGTAGACTAATCGTTGGTCTTCAGGCATGTTACATTAAATACAGCTAAAGGTTTCATTATTCAATTTAAACTAATCTAATTAGTTAGAGACAATCATTTAATTTGGTTATAATTCTAATCTCTCATCAGGAAACTTCTCCCTGACAAAGGCCCTTGTTTGTCTTTGGAATGAAACTGCCATAGGAATGAACATTGTGGGAACGGATCCCGCAGTTCCTGGTTGGTGGATGTGGCTGTCAGTGCTGTGCCTGGCTTTGGGGATTGCCCATCCCACCTACCAACCACAGATGGCCATACGTACTAAGCAATACCTCCTCCCCAGTACTGCATGAATTAGGTAATTTGAGAAACGTAAACAGGTAGGTAGGAAAAAACACCTGGACAAAGCAGTCAGGAAGCACCTGGAACTGATATTGACTGTTGCTGTTGTGCTGTGATGATTTTGGTGCCTTATACTGACATACCAGTTCTTTGTAGGATACGTTTGGGATCCAAATACTTAAGGACAAACATTTTGTTTGGTATATATTCTCGTTCTACCTGTAGATGTCACAAGGCAAAGAGGTATTTGAAATCTGATAACCCTGTCAGCTGCTCTATCAGAATTCTGTTTCCAATTTAGAGCTGCAAGAACCAAGCGATGCTGTACCTGCAGGACCACATCTTGGTCTGCGTCTTTGGTGATGCAAACTCACCACTGATTGGGCTGCAGGACTTCGTGATGCCCTTAAGAGCAACAAACTTCCTTTACCATGAGCTGAAAGACATTGTTCTCCTTGGGCCATTGGAGTACCTGCAAAGAGAATGGAAATTTATTCAGAATTTCCCAAAGCTGTGGTTATTCTCGGTAAGAATTTTTTGGGATACTGTTTCTCCCTCTCCTTCCCTTTCTGTAGCTCTCCTGTGCGCTTCAGAAGGTGTTCTGAAAGTGTTTGTTAATATGAGGGCTGATCCAAAAGTAATGCCTCCTATTTTATCATGCTTGTCCATGATGCCAGAGGCAGATGTTGGTGGTATGGCACTGTGGGTACCGCAGAGAAGATAATCATGATTAGAAATGGGGAATTGTCCGATGAATTGCAAACTTAGACCCACGAATTTTCTTCTCTGACCAAAGCTTCTTGTATTTGAAGATGGTTCCAAAATGCCATTGTGCCAGCTGGGCTTGAAAAGAATACATTTGTTCACCTTTTGCCTTTAATGGTCCTTAATGTTCAGCTTTCTCGGGTTTCTCCTTATCACTCTTTGTTTGGTTTAATCAGGGTAGTGCTCTCTCCTGTGCGGATCTGAAGGCAGTTAATGTCCAGGGTTGCGCTGCTTGTGTCATTCTGTCTTCCAACACCCCTATCTCAAACAATCCTTCCCTGGTGGACACAGAAAGCATCCTAGCCACTCTCAATGTCCGATCCATGGAGGCTAAGCTCAGCTCATCCTCACTGGGTAAGCGTGCTTCCCTTTGCCTGTGAGCTGATGTGACAAAGGAGGAGGGGAAGGGAGGGAGGGATGAAAGCATCACTTGTCACTGCTGTGAGCCACAGCCCATCTATCCTGACTATGTCAATGAATATGGCCAGAAATCCATTTCAGCTTGGCTGGCTGGACAGCCTAGTCCAATTTGTGCAGCTACAGGTTTGCAAAGGAGAGGTACACCAGCACAGCTCCTGGAAATAGGCCAGTTCCTCCCGAAAGCTCTGAGTGAAACTTCAAGGTTTCCGGTAAAGAGACAATTGTGGGAGGCTAAATGGCAATGAGAGCTGGTTAACTGCTGCGTTACTTGCAAAAGCATGTGTGAGTGGAGTCCCTATCCATCCTTCCAAAGGAGAAAAACAACACCTTTCCCTTGAGGCTTGAGAGGGTGGGCTCTGTTCTCAGCACAAAACTGCGATGGAAGCAAAAACAGCCTCAGCTCAGCAGAATATTTATTGTGTCTCTTCCTTCCTTAATTTGGCAAAAGAGCTGAGATTTGTCCTCCTCTTGAGAATGTGGAAGTATTAATTAACTGAAGACGGGCTGAGAAATGGATGGCTCTCTTAAGTGTTTCCCATATACTTTATTATCTTTCTAGGCTTTTAAAGCAATGGCTGTGCCAAAGAAAATATTACAGTGAGGCAGAGACAGGGTGTTTTAATAATAACTAGGCAAAATAACATCAACATACAGCGTGTACTGTCGGAACAGGAGAATAATGATTTAGAAGGGATATCTGAGTAAGGGATAATTGTGACTCGAATAGATAACTTTTAACTAATGTATTTATTGCTACATATATATGGAACCTATTATTGATTGTATAGAGAAGAAGTAAATAATGTGTGCTTAAATGTATATAGTTTATGTATCTCTATAATGACAGATATAGATACTGTACCTACTGCATCTTTATACCTATATATGGAAAAGAGGGGGACTCGAGGCAGAAAGGGCACTTCATCCTATCAGCCACAGTTCTACCACCCTCCAGCATGATTTTTTTTTTTGCCTAATGACTCAAAATCACAGTACATTGTGTGCAGAGCTCTGAACTACAATGCATACATGGAAAATAGAGATGTGAGCATCTGTTCATCAAAGCCTTCCCAAGCTGCCTAGCAGAGTTCTTATTTTGTGCAAGAGCACAGAAGACAACTGCAGATAGGAAAGAGCCGACAGATAGAGAACAGCAAGGAAATTTGCCAGGCTGGGTAACTGTCAAGTTAGCTTGGAAACGGTGAGAACAGTAAATAGCAGTAACAGAGCCAGGCAGTGCCTGTGCTGATCTCAACTTGGTGTCAGTTCACCTCCTGCAGTAGTTAAAGGCAGCAACTTGTAGCAGTGAAATCTGCATTTTCAGAGCTCAGGTGCTTTGGTAAACGCCGCAGCAAACGTAGCCTCGCTTTGGACCCTATAACAAAACACAATTCAATTGCATTTCCTGTGGTTTTAGATTTCAGGGTGAGAATTTCAAACCCAACCAACCCCTGCCCATTCTGTGCATGACTTGTCCCATGGGGTAGAGAATTAGGCAGCTCTTAGAGAACCAGACCCACACTGTGGTAAACATTACTTACGCTCACAAGAATGAGCGTTTACTGAGGTCGTGCTGATGCCAAGGACTTCTAGTCTTTCCCATGGAAAATTTTAGGTTTTCCAGTAATGCTGTAATTATCACCCTGTCATGTCACCACACAAACAGGTTGGCAAACCTAGGTACCGAACTAAATAATCTGTGGCATAATCTAAACATGTAATGGTAATTAAATCTGACAACTTAATAAGCTACTGAAATTCAAACGTACAGAAGTAATCTGCAATTAAGTAATCTTTTGTAATAGCACCCTGCCAGTCTGTAGGATTTCAGGTGGAGCGCTGTGTACTGTTCCATAGGAAAAATATTGACATAAGGAATAGGTATCCAGGCGATGATCAGACACATTCAAATCAACCGGTGCTGTGCATGGAGAGGTGCAGTGCAGGCAGTGATTCACTTCAGGCATTCAGCTGTGTGTATTCAGAGATGCCTTGCTGTGCTTGGGGGAGGGCTTGTTCTGCTGCTTCGAGGTGTGGTGACTCCTGCCCATCTCTAGCGAGGTGTTTGTGGGTCCATCTCCTAACCTCAGGGATGGATGATTTGGAACAACGGTTGACCTCCAATATTAACTCGCTCCTTGGAGTGGAGAAGGGTCTGAATCTCAACGAGTATCATTTCTTGCAAAATCTGCAATGGAGTTTAGATTTCATCCTTTTGGCTGTAATAATACTGTGCGCTGCATGTGGCGTTCCTGACACTCGTTTACCCCAATGCTGTGCTGGGCAGCAAAGGAGAAGCTCAGGCATGGCAGAAAGGGAGATAAGATTGTATACAATCAAGAAAATGAGAGAGCAGATTTTGGGTTGGGGTTTCTTCTACAAGTCAGCTGTCTGAAAGACTTGGGAGCAATAAGGATGCATGCTTGTAGGAACTTCTGGATTTTTCCTTTTCTTGACTATCAGGTCTTCAAAACTCATAGTGTATGCTTTGGCCTTCGTCTGTCCCATCCAGTTACACACAGCATCCTTGAAGGGGAAGGATAAAACAAATCCTCCTCCCTCTATGCGTAACTTATTGGGTACTTGGGGCCAAACAGCACTGGAACCATCACTGCTGCACCGCGGAGTGTAATAATATTTCAGTAACGATGTCAATAAGCAGCTCTCAGGAGAGCTTTTATTTTTCTCATCCTTTGAAGCCCTGAATGAATAAAGTAAGCCTTGAAAAAGCAAGCCAAGTCAAGAAACTTTCTAAATATAGGAAATGCTTTGGGATTTTTTGCATGACAATGACATTATTTTTAGGCATAGGCAAAAGATTTCCTGCATTTGTCAGTCTGAACTATTGTGTCTTGGTTTCATTTTTTTTCCCCTCCCCCTTTTCTGCTTCTACGGACTTCCCTCTCTCCTCATGTTGTTATTGACTGTTTCTACAGATGCTGTTTTCAGAGCAAGAGCATTGGGGAATCAATCAGAGCCACGTTATAAAAGGATCCCCATCACTACAGAGCTGAGTAAGTTATTCTTTAGGAAAGAATTTCACAGCAGCAATATGCGTGCTGCATTATTTATTTAGCCCAGGCCTTTTTAGAATTCAGAGGCAGAAAGCGACACGCACTACATGTCCAAGGAACATTAAAAGGTTTGACTTAGATGTTAATTCACTGCCTTTGAAGGAGTCAGGATGGTTTATCGGGAGAATAAATAAAACAAAGTGTTACAAAGGTCTCAGTGTGAAGCAAAACACCGAGGCATCCATTTAGGATGAAGATAATGTCCTTGTTCTGTTCTGCTAGACTGGATCTCAGGAGATCTGTGTTCTGGTCACGTGGCCCACATCCATCCCACCTTTGGGTACAGACTTCACTATGATAAATCAATCAGAAGCGTGTTTTCCTGCTTTCCCTTTATATTCAGCAAAGAAAGAGACACCATCAAAAGCAGTTGTGCTCAGAGGGAATCTGACTCGTCCTTTGGCCATGCTTCCCTCTCTCTGGTGACTTAAAGAAAGATCTCATGCCCAGTTTTCATCTCCCAACAAAGTGAAGCAAACCAAGGCCTGATCATCTACATTTCAACCCTCCCCTTTCTGAAATACTGTGGTGGTTCCCTCCTCATCTCTGGATCCTGGTGGTGGCTGCTGCAGGCTTCCTCCATTGGCCTTTCTAGCCTATGTTCATAACTGGAGCAGCCATGGAGCTCTTCCATTGCTGCTCTTGGCTGGTTTTCATTTTTGCCTTCATCTCCTGATGGTTACAAACTAGATCCATTAATTAGGAATGCGAGCACTGATTAATTGATTAGTAACAGCAGTCAGTGTCACAGCAGTGTGGTGATGCTGGGCTGGTTGTCCCCAGTGACGTGGATGTTTTGCTCCGTTCAGAATGCTGACACAAGAACATCACATCATCACAGCATGCTGCTGGGTGTCATAGCTGACCTCTCAGCCTTGTGCTCAGGTTTGGGTTCTCTTTCTTCATCCTTTGGAGCAATGCTTGTAAGCAGGCACAACATGTCTGGGGGGTGGGTATGGGACAGATGCACTCCTGCCTCCATACAGCAGCAAAGCACTGCAGTGGGCTGCTTGGTCCTTATACTGAATCACTACATCAGAAACTGATGATAAGATAATGCCTTCTTCAGCATCCTTCAGAACTGTTGGATTCCCTGGAGCGATATTTGGATGCTCCCTGGTGCTGTGGTTTCAACTTTTATTTCTGTTGCATCCAAAAGCCTCAGAAATGTTTTGAGCTGGCTCCTGAGGCCCAGAAAAGGTACTCTGTAGTCACACTAATGTCTGCAGACAGCCATTGCACCAGTGTGATTTCCCTCCAGGATGTGGTGTGTCATGGAGGGGAAAACATCTGTGATCTGTTGACATAACTTGGATTTTAGTCATGTCAGCTCTTTGACACAATAATGAGTCGAGCCCGGGCCCTCAGCACATGGAGGGCTGCCCCACTTGTGGTCTTCAACAGCATAGAAACATGTTCAGAGTTACAAGGATGGGCTCAGAAGGAAAGTAACCCCCAAATTCTTTACTTTCTGTGTGACGCAGCCCTGGAATAGGCTGCCCAGAGGGGTGCTGGAGTCTCCTTCTCTGGAGATGTTCAAACCCACCTGGATGCTCTGCTCTGCAACCTGCTGTGGGGAACTTGCTTTAGTGGGGTTGGACTGTGGCACCTGCAGAGGTCCCTTCCAACCCCTGCAGTTCTGTGATGCTGTGGTTTAAAACCTCAGTGCACAAAAGCAAGGCCAGTTAAATGGCAGCTGCACATGGAGGTGTCTGCTGGTCCAGATCCCTCAAGTTGATCACATTTCAGTACGGTGAACACCATCTGAATTGGAGTTAATCCCTGGGCTCACGAGGCTACTGTAAGCAGGCACTTACCTGAACGGCACATCCTGAAAACTCACACCATAAAGGGCTGGAGATACACAGGATAAAGAGCAGCCACCTGCAAGCAAACAGGGATCCTGTGAATGTGTGAAGGAGAAGGAACAGTGTGGAAAATAGAGCAGGACCCCTCTTGTGGCTGCAGAACTTTGCTCTCCGTGCCTGGGTGATGCAGGCTGGCTTGGGGAGCCACACTGATTAATTCCAGAGCAGTGCCAGCTCCTAAAAGCCAGGGTGGGTGAAATATCTGTATTGAGAGCACATGGCTGAAGGATGGCACCGACACTGCAAGACAACAGGAGGCATTAATAGCGTGGTGATTCTGGCTAGCTTTAGTCATCTTTAAAAATGATACACTCAAATGTATTCTGGACCAAGGGGATATAATAGAGATCAATCATTACTCACACAGAGTTTCTTGCTCTCTCTATTTTTTAATGGGAAGACATGGGTTCTTGATCTCGATTCTTTTCTGTCCTCCTGTCTCTCTCTAGCTGTGCTGCTGTCATTCATCAGAACTCAGTGGCAGTGCTGGAGTGCCAGGACAGACCCAGCACGTCCAGGAGCACTTCTGGCAGGGCACACTTAAACAGTTCTCTGAGAATAGAAGGCAAGCTGAAGAGGAATCACTTTCTGGGTGCTGGGGGGGGGGGGGGGAGGGGAATTCTGAAGGACTACCTCAGGCAGCAAGAAGAGAGATCCTCACTTGTTCATCAGCCTTGTAACAGAAGGACAGCCATGTAAGGACCTCCAACCCCAGTTTAAGCCAATAGGAAGAGTCATTCCATTTCTGTTAGGTCAGGAAAACAAGTGGAAGAAATTAGATTATTCTTTCTTTTTTTCAAAACAGGTCAATTAACTTTGGCTTGCTATCTTTAAGCACTTGCTTGGAAAATCCATTTGAGGCTTCTGTGTCTTTTGTGTCCCGTTGCACCATCGGTCAGCAGCACTGAGCACTTTGTTCCTCTTTCCTAATGCAGCACACTGTTCCTAGTGCTGGCCTCAGAATGGCAAGCTACATTTATTAGCTTTCTTTTCTCATCCTAGATGGCTTCCCTCCATTGCTAAGATGTTTCCTGTTTCTTCTTTGCTTATCCAACAGAGTTTTCACCAAATGCCCACTTCATTAATCAGGCTCCCAGCAGCAGTTCTGACATCCCAGAGGAAGATCTGCTTTCCCCCACCGCTGCCCCCGCGGGAGCTATTTTCTCAGATAGCTTCTTGAATTCTCTTTTGTCTATGGTAAGTAGATGTATCTCCTCCTGTCATGTTTAGTGGCATTGGAGTGTTAACAAAGTGATTATCAGCCAGGGTAAGCCCACTTAATCTACCCTTAACAATGGTCAAGGCCACACGTGTCAGAAACGCACAAGACTCTGTGCCCTCAGAATTAAGCATGTCTATTCCTGTTTAAGCAATTTGCTAATCATGGAATCCTGGACTGGTTTGAGTTGGGAGGGACCTTTACAGACCACCAAGCTCCAACCTCCTGCCAATGGACCGCTCTGTGGGCTTCTGATTTCCTGGGGCAGGTTCCATAGGATAAAAGGCAATTTTGGGTTCCAGGAGGCACACCTGAGTGATGCTGTGAGCAGCAGTTGCTCTCCCTGGTTTTGATATACCCATGGTAGCATTTGAAGAAACTTTCAGAGTGCTTTTGTAGCTTTTCATAGCCTTCTCTCTCCTCCTGCCTGATTTATTTACATTTTGATTGATAACATGAACTTACTGTCAGTCCCTCTAAGGGAAGTGCAGTCACTGATGCTGAAATTGCATTCAGCACCAGCTGGTCTTGTGGTGGAGGCTCCAGCAGTGATGCTCATTGCTGAGATTATGGCAATTCTGAATACCTGGGTCACATAGAGTGGAGTCCTACAGGTCTGGCATGTTGGTGAGCAAGGCAGCTTTCACTGCCACCACTTTATCATGGCACCATGGGCACGAACAGGAAATGCAGTTCTTCTCATCTGTCTGACTGTCAACCAGGCAGAAATTCACTCTAAGTTTGGATGGAAAACCTTTTTAACTCAATGGGACTTTTTGACCCAGGCTCTTTCCTGAAAAGTTCCACGTATTTGAACCATCACTGATCCACAAGACCAGGTTTTAAAGGGAGCATTCATTTCGATTCTCCTTAAATTCCTGGTAATGTCCTTTTAGAGATATTCGCATTAAGAGGATTG
The DNA here is from genome assembly GCA_030625065.1 of Alectoris magna. Lineage (NCBI taxonomy): Eukaryota > Metazoa > Chordata > Aves > Galliformes > Phasianidae > Alectoris > Alectoris magna. The sequence continues at coordinate 3,657,755 of CM060587.1, forward strand.
GGTATATCTCATCAAAAAAAAAAAACAGACCAGGAGGACTGTGGTGATCCCACCCTGGTGGTGTGATCATTCTAAGCTGCTGTCAAAGCTGAGTGCTATTGTTTTTGATGACACTTAGGTGTAGCTAAGCCAGGATTTTGGCAGCAGAACTACAGTTCAGCTCACAAGCTGGTGTACCTAAATTGCCTTCTCTTTTTTTCCCAAAGCCCCTTTCTTTCTCTTTCCCATGCTGGAGTTGAGTTCCACTTGCATCACTCTCAGTTCTTGTCCAAGGGGATAGTGCTTGGGTGGCAGTTTTGCAGAAATTGAATAAATACAAAACAAATCTATCAAAGGGATAAGCAGTCCAAAAGAAGCGTGTCAAGTCCAGTTATGGTTTTCTGAGAAGGTGTTAGGGAAAGTATTATATTGCTGCTACTCTCTGATATGTCAGTCAGCCAGATAGTAATTAATGGCTGCTTGTGTCAAGTGAAAAAGTAACTTGAGACTTAGCATGACCTGTCTTAAAGGATAAAATTTCACTCCACCATAGATTCCAAGTCTGCCCAGGAATGATCAGCACTTGGCTGTGCTTTTAGAGCGTCGGGGTCCCTTGTGTTTGATTCAGTCAGTCTGTAAATCCATAGAATCATCATAGAATGGCCTGGATTGAAAGGGACCTCAAAGATCATTTAGTTTCAACCCCTCTACCACGGGCAGGGCTGCCAACCACCAGACCAGGCCGCCCAGAACCACATCCAGCCTGGCCTTGAATGCCTCCAAGGATGGGGCATCCACAGCCTCCTTGGGCAACCTGTTCCAGTACAAATGGGACTACACAACTGCTTGGTGGTGGGAAATGGATTCTGGCCCAGCCTTTGTGTGCAGGTCCAGGAAGCATCCTTATCTCCATCTGTACCCTGACAAGAGCTGAGAAAGAAAGTAACTCCTCATAGGCACACCACAGAAATGCTGCTTTAAAGCCAGACCCATTGTGAACACAGTGTGCTGCATCCCGGTGTGTACGCACACCTCTGTCGTTGTTCCCTGCCTTTCAAACCCCTGCCGTGTAACTCAGCCAAGAAAGTACAGAATGAGGGTGACACGCAAATCCTATTAATTCATCCAAGTATGGAAATGCAATCCTTTTGATGTCAAAAAGTACAGCAATGATATGTTAAAGAGCTCAGCACGCTTCTGTTAAATATGTAAAGTGCAGATTCCCCTGAAGCTGTATCACTCCTGGATAACTCTGGACTATAGCTCCTTACTTTAAAAGGCTGGGAATTACTCTAACAGCATTATACCCTTTCGCCCGACAATATGGTCAGAAGTTCTTAAGCGGATTTGAGCTGAGCTTGGATTTAATAGCAGCGTTCCTTCTCTGCACCTTGTTGAGTTTCTTTACTCAGGTGAGCGCAGGTGACAGATTCCACAAAGTGGCTCTATGTAGGGAATGAGAGTTTTTTGAGAGAGGGTGGGAAATGGGTTGTTTGATGCACTGAGGGCAGAGGGAACGCTTACAGGTCAAATAATTAAAAGGAAAAACAAGATGCTGGTTCTTTTTGTTTTCACATCTTTGCATTAGAAAACTTTAAAGGTAATGAAGGACGAATCCAAGGGTACAAAAAAAACCCTCTGAAGTGTCTGATCACATTCTCCAGGTTCTCCAAGGTGAAACTCTGTTTGTCTTTCAGCAGCCAAGGCATCCTCTTCAGTCCTTACATTTTCCTTGTTTCTTCCTTTGCAGACCTACTACAACCATCACATCCTGGCTTTGCTGCAGGCTTTGGTGACAAGCAGGACGAGCCCAGAGTTGGAGCAGCTGGGAGAAGAGGACAGCAGACTGAGCAGAAGCCTGGACAACGTGGTCCAAAATCCCTATCAAGTCAGGTGCAAGCTGGCGCTCCTGCCACTGTCTGAGAGGTGGCTGTCGGGGGTCATGGTGAGTCCTGGCATGCATTTGGGTTGCTGGGATCAGGCTTTCATCCCCACTGCTTTCAGAAAAGAAAGGCTGGTTGTCATTACCTGAAGCTTCGTTTCATCCAGCTGAAGATCACTGTGTAGCTTAAGCCGTATTTTTAGGAGACTGAAGACATCAGGTAGCTTTATATTAGATTCTAACCTTTTTGGGGGATCAGTCATTTTGTTTTCTGTCTTTCTACTGACTGAAAGTAGTAAACAGGGATAGCAGTGACCGATTCAGTGCTGGACTGAGTTGTCCACTTTGGTTCCTTTGAGGTAAGAGTGCTTTTGCTTCTTTCATTGCAGGAGGATTCCTTTGGAGACGTCTACTGCAAAGCTTTGGATACATTTGGAATACTCTGCTTTGGCCTCTACCGACTGATGGAGGAGCCCAACCCATACAAGAACAGGCAAGTACACTTCATTTTAAGTTGAACTGTAAGTCAAAGGATGCCAGTTGTGACTTTGAAGTTAGGCATCTGTGGAAGGCAATCCGAATTCCTTACTTTTGTCTTCAGTTCAGACATCCTTGTAGGCAATGAAGGCCATTTGAGGCAAACTGGTGAGTAGTCTGAACGTGGTTCTCTGATTATTTCTGGAGATCCGGTGCTTATTGGTGCTTTCATGAGGTTCTCTGGAGTTCATTTGAAGTGTAATTTATCTTTTCTTCATTAGAGAGCTGCTGGAGCATGAAGTTATAACACTGTTGAGGCCAGAGAGAACTGCTTCATCCTTGCCATTCTATTCCGATCCTTTCCATTTCAAGGTTTCTGTGATTGCTTGATCTCCAGATCTCAGAGAGACACTCGGTTTTGATTTAGAGATTTTGAGCAATCAACAATTTTATCACGCATTTTGGCAGCTGTTTCAGAGGCTCGAGAGTTTTATTTTCAATAAGTTGGCCACTCCTAGGTGCAAAGATAGGTACTATAAAACTCTGCATGTTGTCTCAGCGTTCCAAAGAACTCTGCAGATGCAGTCGTTATCCATACAAAGAACCCCACAGCTTTTCTTCCTGTCCCAGACTCAGTGCAAAGGCCCCACCAAGCAGTCTGAATCTCACATACTGATGCTTTTCCAGGTTTGTGATTGCTCGGCCTGCCAGTGATTTGAAGATGTTGCCCACAGATCTGCTTTTCTCCATCGTTCCATTCAACATTGCAACAACTGAAGACCTGTGAGAGGAATTGGAGAGTCTTACAAAGCAAGAAAACAGGTACCACAGACACCTCCATGCCAGAACTGAGAGACTACAAAGTGCCCTTCAAATAAAGAGCTGTAAAAGCAATTGAGATCCCACAATCAATTTTCAGTGTTCTTATTTCTTAGCGGGCAGCGGATAGTTTAAATTCGGCCAACCAGCTTGAGATTAGCATTGAAAACAGTATCACGAAGCTCTAACAACAGTGCCTATCAGAAAGCAAAGCATCTGCAAAGGGCAAAAACTTGAGTTTCTGCTGAGCATAAGACAGATCCATCTGTATTCTAACACGATACTCCACCAAGTTTAGAGGCACTGCTGAACAACTCAGTTCAAAGACTGCAGCACTCTGAAGTGCACTTTTCTTGCGCACAGAGCTGAAGATTTTGGATTGATAGACATTTAAAAACAAAACAAACAACCCCCAAATAACCCCCCATTTACTTATGCCGTAAATCAGGTCCCACCCTTGTGTTACAGTCAGTGGAGGAAGGCAGGGGAATGGTGCTTTTTTCTTTTCCCCTCTCTCTTCCCCCTAACACTAATTAGGTTTGAAAGACTGCAGCTTGAGTCCAGATACCACATGCCGAGAAGAAAGGAACCCAAACAGCTGATGCAGAGTTCAGACTAAACTAACTGCAAGCTCCCCAGGGACATCACAAGGTAAACCTGATAGTCTCTGTCATTTACAATCATTATCAGGCAGCTGAGTCTCTGTAATTTTACTGGGGAGCCAATTAACAGATCCCTGAAGCTCAAGAGTATGGTCTTGGTCTTTTTTTTTTCTGTTTCAGACAGGAAAAAGGAGAAAATAAGCCTTTGTTGCAAAAAAAAAAAAGAAAATACTCCAAAAGTTTTCCCACCCGTGGGAATGGTTGGGTCTGGATTTGGGCTTTTCCCCTTGAGGAATAAAATAAAGCTCTGCAGTTAAGTGTCAAACACCAGTTTGCAAATGGGCTGTATGACCCTGGGTGAGTTATTTAACTCCCCGTATCCTATTGCTACCCTCTGAATGCAGGGGAAATAACGACATACTTATTAATTTAGGTAATTAAGAGATTCATGGGAGGGGCTGTCTCTTGTGATTTGTTTAGCCGAGCGTAAAATGGGTGCTGATTTAGGATGGGACATTTAGGAACTCCACTCAAACAGCGTGAATAATAAGCAAGGAAAAAAGCTTGGACCAAAACTCCAGATGGAAATAAATCCTCTCCTGGGGAAGCCTGGGGTTTGGATTCAGTCTGAGCCTCAATGTGTTGGACTCATCTTTCCTGGAAGAAAGTAATCATGCAATCTATCTTGAACTGTAAGTAGGAATCAGTGAACCACACTTAGAACAAACAAAACAGCATGGAAGTGCTTTCCCATTGCCAGCCCTATGCAGACCTGAAACTGAGCCAGGACAGCTGATCTCTTGGTAGGAGGTTTTTTGGCCTAAAGTCGCCCGCTGTACATACAAACTTAGACAAGATTTTGTGCACTGGGATCTACTCATCCTCTGGCAGATCAAGGTTTTGATAACCGTGTCCTCAGTCCATTCCCTAGCATGCAATATTTTAAGAGTCAAAGACTGTTGAAAGGTGGAAGGAAGAGCCTGGGCAGGCTTTGCAGCCCCTGGTCCCATTGTAAGCTTCAGGAAGAGCTGAGATCTGACTACAAAGGAAATCTCGTACTGACACTGCGTGCTTTCTGTATTGTCATCACCTGAACCCTTCTTAATTTGCAGCTGTAATTCAGACTGAGCACAGAGGTAACATCTTTTCTTATTGCTCTGTTGGTTTTAAATATCTACACATGCATGCCTGGACTTCTGTATTGGTTTTAAGCAGCTCTTGTGTGACGTTAATGCATTTTTACTAAGAAAACTACCAGAAGAAGAACAAAAAGAACTTGTTCACTCAGAACTTAACCAAATGGGTGAGAAACTCAGACTGCCAGCAAACTCTTCTATCTGAATTCGTGTCCTTTCCCTAGAAATCATATTTCCCTAGAAATCAGTTGTGACTGAAATTCAGGACCTTCTGGGTCCAGCTTTAGGGCACCAAACGTTGGTAATGCTGCTGTGTTACTCCAGAGCTCCGCGTGGTGTAAAGCTGTCAGAGCAGGGGGGGATATGCCTGGATGCAGATACAGAGCTTTTCCTGTACATCAGATTTCTGGTGGTTTAACACACGACTGCTGGAGCATGTCATGCTGGGCTAAGGTGGAGCAGGCAGAGATGACAAGGTGATGGAGAGACCACTTTCACTTTGCTTATCCCACCATTTTGTTTAGTTGCTATCTCTGAGCAAGCAGTTCTGCTTCTCATAGAAGAAGGGGGAGAGAAATCCTAAGGAAGGTAAAAGCATTAATGGGTCAAGGCCTCCTTTGCATAATTCTATTATCACCAGAAGATTCTGCACTAATCATGTTAGGCATGTGCTCTGGAGCATCAAAGTGACTCGTCTTACCTTTTTGATGTTAGACAGGTTTAAATGCTTTGTACAGATGAGGCACCTCAGACAGCTGATCAAGAAAGCCTGCGCTGTTCAAGCAAAGCAAAGGCCTGTTTGCTGCTCCTGCTGCTTTCTTTTTTTAATGTCAACAATGCCACATTCTTCCAACAAGGAATAATCTCTGTTGTCACAAACTGTGAAAAGCAAAGGTGTGGGAGAGAATGTGTGTCTGGGTGCATGCAAACACGCTTTCTGAAGCTGCCACCTTTGATTCTTCAGCAGCAGGATCTTGCATATTTGTTGGGTCATACATTTATGTAGCTGTAGTAGAAATAAGTTGAGCTCCTGCAGCGAAAACCGCAGCGTGGTACTCGAAGCTGCTATGGGATCTCTGCGCCAAAGTTGGCTCATCTGCACCCTTCCTGAGCAGAAAGACCTCTCTGTGCATAGGGATTGATATTCATAGGTTTTGGGTTTTAGCAATACCAACAGTTTCCAATTGAGTTCTGAAAATCTGGAGTTAGAAGGAATTAAAAGTGGTCCCTGACCTCATGAGCTCAGGTGATGCATACAAGGAGTTACCAGGGAAGCAGCTGAGAAAAGTATAGCAGATCTGTGGCATAGACAAAGGCAGAACCCAGGTCTCCTGATTGTCAGGTCATGCATACACAAACACAGAGCTCTGCATTTGCCATTAAGGAGATGAATACGAACGTCTTTTCCTTCAGCCAGTTCCAATCCAGCATGGTGAGCAGTGAGGGCTGTGCTGGGCTCTGCAGGGCAGACATGGTGAATAATACAAAGTCAATGAGCTCTGAGGAAAATCCAGAGTCTCTAAATGTTAGATAGGGCAGGGTGGCCATTGATGAAAGCAAGAGGTGGCTGCAGACAATGGGTATCATTTCTGAGTACTGATGGGGATGGACTGCCCGTGGGGATGAACCGCTTTCCATCTGGGTGATGTTCTGTCTGCAGCCACAATGGGACATGGAGCTGTCCTGGGGAGCACCTGGGAGGAGGGGCACAGCAGCAGGAGCTCAGCTTTGGAGAGCATATGAACTGGCATCTTATCTGAGATGATACAATTCGACTCCACTGCAATAACTCCAAACACCCAATGGTTTAAATTAATGCCAGAGCAGAAGGCGATCTCTCTGAATCAGTAATTGGCAGTGGGTTCTCTGGCTGCTTCGCACCAAAGGAAGGGCTCTGTGCTGCTTTCCCATCCATCTCCATGAGCTTACTCTCTTGCCCTGCCACCGAAATACCATAAAACTGTGGTCTCATTCCCCATCTCCCCATCAGCCACTTACTGGGACTGCAGCAGTCGAACTGCTGATTGCTTCCGCGCATGCAGCAGGAAGGCCACGCAGAGCGAATTAGGTGAGCTAACCATATTAAGCAATCTGGAAGTGCATCATTAATGCTTCTGACACTTTTCTGTGGTACACATGTGCCAACTAATAAGCATTAATGGCTGAAGTTATTCCATTTACCAAGAAACACATGGTTGGAGCAGTGGCAGCACCAGTGCAGACCGCTAGGCTCACTGTCTCATTTTCAGGTGCTTTTCCCAAGCTTTCCTACCCAAGGATGGTTGAGAGGCACATAGAGCATCTTTTATCCAAATAAATATGTATTTTTTTTCCTTATAGAATGTTTCTAAGGTTGAGATTTGAAGTTTTCCTCTTGTTTTCTTCCTTGAATAAGCCCAGGCCTTCTCAAAGAAAGCTTAAAAGGAGAGTAGTACTGCCTTGACTTGGTCTCATCCCTCTGTAAGGTATCAACCCGAGCAGCAGGCATTTCTCTCAGTGCTGTTCTGCTGAGTGCTCTCCCGCATGGCAGAAGTGATCCCACCCATTCTGGTGCTCTTTCAGGAGTGCTGAGGGCCCCATGCATGACAGAGATGAGCATTTTGCCTCCACCAGTGCAGCTCGTCCTCTGTCCTCACTTCTCCCTCTGCAACTCCAGAAAGAAGCAGAAGTCCTGAATGCCAGACTGACGCATCAATCATAATTCCTGAGCTGCCAGCAGTCATGTAACTGCTTAAAGACCTCAACAGCCCTCTGGCACTTAAAGAAAAAAAATCATCTAATTAATCACAGGTGAAACAGCTTGGACCTGCTCCAAAAGCCCCTGAATTTACTGCCAAGCTTTGATGCTAATTTTCCTTCTAAGTAACCCCCTAAAGAAATTTACGATTAGGTAATTAAAGTGATGAATAAAGAGATACTTAGAAGTAGGAGGGAAATGAAAAAGAAGAAGGGAAAAGAAACCCTTGAGTCAAAAGCCTTAAATCTCCTCCCCTCCTCAAAGAGCAGCGTTAGTCATTTTTGCACACGCGTTGTCTCTGGAAATTGGGTTGGATTCCCACAGGAGGATTGGGAAATATTCCTTAAAGTAATGTTTGCGTAACCGAGTGAAGCAGGAGGATCTCCAAAGCAGATCATGGTGTCAGTGTGGCTGAGGAGGAAAAGAATTTGTGGCTTCTGTCTGAGGATCTCATACTGCACAGCTTCCAGTCTGGAACTGCCTCTTGGCTTTCCCACCCATCTACCTGAGGTCTGATCACTGATTGATAGGCACATTCATTAGCAAATGCAGTGGTACCCAATTAATAACCTGAGAGCATCCAAACAACTTTTGAAGTCCATTATGGTCCTTTTCAACCCAGGCCATTCTATGATTCTCTGAGAATCTCAGTCCTGTCGAGTTCTTCCATTTGTTTGGAGAAGGAACAGGGACAGCCCTTCAGTTGTGCTTTACCTTCAGGCAAATATACTGCACCCAACACTTTTTCCCAGCACTTCTCAGCTCACCTTCCCCTGTCCAGAACCTCCCTCTGATCCCATCACATCGCCCATCCCCTGCCTGGCACCGAGGGAAGCACTCCTCACTGATGTTCGAGGGGAGCAGAGAGGATAAAAAATGAGAAGATGGCAGATTAGATCTCAGGTGACAGAAATGAGAAATAAAAGCCATTAGAGCCCATTTTCAATGTGCCCTCATCGAGTCAAGTTTCAAGGTGTTTTTTTCCAGATAATTAATAGCCTGACAGCAGTTTTTGTACAGGCATCTGATACATGAAATAACACTCGTGTATACAAAGGGGAAAGTGGAGTCCTCTCATTTATTTACTTGAAGAGGTTTGAAATGTAGCAAGCCAGCCAGCTGGGTTACAGACAAAATAAACATTCTCTGTTATAATTGTGGCATCTTCAGACACATGTCTCTATAATAATGCAGCACAATGAAAGGAGCTCTCATAAGATTCTGTGTTTGCTGTCTGCACAGTCTGGGCTGTGTTTGGTGTGGCCCTGCCCAAGCTATAGTGTTCTTTGGTGTGGAGTGCATTGCACTCAGGCACTTGAGTCCTGAAGAGATCTGTCTCATCTCAGTCCTGCTCCTCTGATTTCCCTCAGTGTGATATCCGGGTGAAAGCAAGGCCAGAAAGAGAGGGAGAGAATGAGATTTGGGTGTGTGGGAAAGAAGAGATGAAGAATTCCCAAAGTTCTCCATCAGAGCTGCACACCTGTTAGAAAGAAACACCAGCTGGATGGCTTTGAACTTCACAGGGCTTTGTAACACTGAGTTGTCAAATATGAGTAATTGCAGCTTTCTTTACTAGCAATGGGTGCCGCAGACACTGACTGAAGTAGCCCACAATGCCCATGGGCCAAACCGACATCGGGCTGAAAGAGAGAAGCTCTTCAAACATCATTAGATGCTGATGTCTGCTTGTCTGTGTCTGTTGCTTTCTATTAAGCTTCCAGTTTTTACTTCCTCATCTCACGTTGCAAAGCAGCTCTGCTCAATGAGAATTGCTGGGCAGAAATCACAGAGTCTTGATCTGTGTTGCATAATACGTTGTAGAGGTAATCAAGCCAATTTTTTTTCTGAAGCCAAAAAAGGAAAAGCAGAGGCCAACTTTACACATTTCAGCTCCTTTCCAAACTGTCTGTATTGTGAAGCCTTGGCAAAGTTGTCAAAGAGAGCTCTGCAGGTGGGAGTAACTGCATTACTGGATCTCCTGCAAGAAGGTGACAAAGCCACCACCTGCATGGGTCGGGCTGCAGCGTGACACGGATAGATGGCCTTACTGGGATGCTGAGATGAAATTAAAACAGAGGTAGCGAAGCCTCTCTCCTGCTAGCCTTCCTTTGCTTTGGTGGTCTCACCATTCATAATACAACCATATTGCAGTTTGTATGCTGGCAGCTTCTGGGTGCTCTTACGAGCTTCTGCCTGCAGAAGACAGAAATGAACTTCAAACACTCATTGGCTTTCTAACAAAGCGGTATCCCTGCCAGCAGGCCTTTTCCAGGAGACAGATGAGACAGCCTGGAAATCCACTCCTGTATTAGGGTCAATTACCTCCAGGGGATCCACATCACCTACCGTGCAATTGAGCATGTGTAGTTCCTGCTTGGTTTGGTAAACCCTGTGGATGCACAAGTATTTCCAAAAGGCAAGTCATGTGTCATTGTTGAGGAAAGCAATGCTTTGGCTGAGAGCAAGGCTGAGGACAGCAGTTGCCTGCTAGCTCTTCCTTTCACACCATTACAAGTGCTGCATAACTCCTAGGAAGTGCTGAGACGCATTTGTAACTCCTCGCTCAGCACTTCTTGACTTCTTAGACTTCACACGTAGGCTGTGAGCTGCCTGGGGAGCCAACAGGTTCTATAGCATCATACCTTCTTGATCCAGACACTGAAAAAAACAAAGAACAAACATCACCTCCAATGGGCAGATCTGCAGCCTTTAAAGTACTTTGCTGTCCTTCAGGATGAAAAGTGCCCATGCAATAATTAGGCATGGTTATAGTTCCTTTATTGCTTTGTATGTGCATAATTTACTGACTGCTATGAAAAGCCCTGGTGGAATGCCTCTTTGATGTCGTCTGCCTTGCTTAAGTAGTGGTTGCTGTTTGCTTCTTTCCTACCCAACTGGTTGCAGTGCCGCCCGTGGCAATTTCGGTGGCTGAATTCCTTCCTCCAGTAAAATCTTAACTAGTTGAACTGAACCTTGAAACAGTTCCACATCTCCCTCACTAATTATCAGAAGGGAAATCCAGCTTAATATAAACAGAGAATAGCAGAATGGTGCTATATACGCAGTTTAATTTCCCTTCAGGTAAACCACTAATGGCACATATAACTCTCGTAATTAAAAGCTGCATCTGATAGAACAAAGTCGCCTGTGCAAGCAGAGGAGGAGGGAGATGAAAGCACCACGGGTGCAGAGCAGCAGTCCGGCGATGGGCCCATGCATGTCTCTTTTCCCTGCTCTGAGAAGCAGCCAGAGCCTGAAACCTCTTCTGACAAGCAGCTCCTCTGATGACAGATGCTCCCTGCAGCCTCCCCAGGCTGCAAACAGACGCATTGTTCTTGCTGTCAGCTCCCCATTGAAAGGTGATTCCAGCAAGCAACAATTGGCATGATTTGTTAGCATTAGTCAGCAAGTGAGTGGATCAGATTTGCTCCCAAGGAAAAGGAGAAGCAGGTCTGAGACTGAGAAATCAGAGCTCATAATCAACAGCTTGTCAGGGAGCAGGGCTTGCTCTTTGGGGTGTGAATAGGGATGTGTTGCTAGCCTCCACTTCAACTCCTTCACGCTTCGGAAAAAGGCCCATTTCTGTTGGAATGATATGGGTAAATTGACCACATCTCTCTGCGGGATCCTCACCTCGTGAGGTGAACTTGCATGGTAAAAAAAAAAAAGAAAATCCCCAAAATATTTCCTCTGAAATATCTCTGCATTAACATCTCAAAGGAAAGAGACGTCAGCTCCATGTGGATGGTTCTGTGAGGGCACCAGCTCTGTAAGAAGCTTGTGGGGAAGCACTGGAGACCATTTTGCTCTTTATAGCCATAGTGTGTGTGTGTCCTCAGTACTGCATGCGTTTCTGGTCCCATTTCTGGTCTCCCTGCTCCATTAGGTGTGCCATAAAGTAGCTCTGAGTGTTGCTGTATTATCTGCTCAGCTACAGCTGGAACACAAGGATGGACACTGCTTCCCAAACAGCAGTCAGCAGTAGGAATAAGTGCTGCTCTCATTTTCTAACCGAGTTATGCTACGAACTTGGGTACATCCAACTGAGGTCAGTCTGATACAGCAGCGTTCAGCTGACTTGTTTGATTCCAACTTTGGCTTGGAACCACTTGGGTATAGAATCATAGGATCATAGAATGGATTAGGTTGGAAGGGACCTTTAAGATCATCTAATTCCAACCCCCCTGCTATAGGCAGGGATACCTCCCTCTAGACCAAACTGGGTATCTTCTGGCTCTTAAGCTCCCCTCGGGCAGCTGCAGGCCCCACAAAACAACAGCTTCTCCCTATGCTGGGCCCTGAGTAGGCAGAAACCTCACAACACGGTGCTAATTCTACATTCAAGCATGTCTGTACTTTGCTTTTTCCAGAACATCTGAATTGCTCGCAGTGCAAAAGTGTAGAGCAGAGATGAGCCAGAGATGAAGCAAATGATTAACACTAAGCACGCAGCCTGGAGCTGCAATTGCACCTGATTCTTCTTTTATTTTTTTTAAGTACATCTTGGCACATTTTCCCCACCCTTCCCTCTCCCCCAGCACAGCTAGAGGTAGTCCATTAGCGTGAATGATGCGTGTCACTGCATGCTGATCTAGGACAGAGCTCCGGCTGCTTTTCAGAGCCAGTGCCTGGGAGCACAATTATACACCAGCCGAGATCCTCGGCGGTGATTTAAAACAGAACTTGATTTTAAAGGTGCATCTTAAAAGCACCTGGTTTTCTAAAAATGTAAAAGCAACTCAATTCCCACTATCTGTAGATAAGAAGCTCTCAGATTAGGTACCTAAAAATAGAGGCATCCTATAGTATTAGTCACTGCTGGAAGTGCTGTTCACGCAGCTCCACTTCCTTCCAGCCTGCAGTCTGTGCTCACTGCTCACTGCACAGTGCCCACGATGGGAAATCCGGGCCTCCAAGATCCCAGCAGGTTGAGTTCACGTAACTCCTTCCATGTGAACTTTGCTCACATGCTGTACCACAGAGCTGTGCTCCCCAGCCCTGCTCTGAGCACAGCTGTTCATCTCGTGCTGCTTTTGGTCTTCATGGCATATGGACCCAGGCTCTGTCCCACCCTTGGCAGGAGGCTGCATTCCCAATTGTCCCCCTATCCGCCCCTCAGCAGCCTCAGTTAAGTCCTCATCTCCTCGGATCGCCCCTCATTGCCATCTCTGGTCCTGACCATTCCCCTCACTCATCTCCACTTTCTGTTTATAGTCGGCTCAGCAGATGTCAACACTTTCTGATACATGACAAAGCTGCAAATATCAAGCCTCTTTTTTTTGCCTTAGATATTCCCACCACTCAACTCATCTCTCTATAACTTGCAATGCCCACTGGTTGTTACAGGGGGAGAGGATTCTATTCATCCGTGATAAAAGCCTCAGAAATACCGACCTGAGGAAAGTTACAGCAGCTCAGGACCTTTCAGCATTTGCATTTTCTCCTTTCTATTAACGAGCTATGCAACAAGTTAAGCCTGAGCAACTGCGCCTGACCCCAAGGCCAGAGTGTCATCTGTGACCGTGCTCTGTCATTTGCAAAATGGAACAGCTCTGATGGCTTGAGCACACCGCTCTGCAATGACATTTCCAGGACATCCGCACTCCAAAGGCACGCAGTAGCCTTGGATTAGAGTCTAAAATAGAAACATGTTTGCCTTTGTGTACGGCATGGGATTGCTAGGGAGAAATAGCAGTGAGTGCACGCAGCTGGATTGCACGACCTGCAGGAGCTGCTGGGACTCGGTCTGCTTGTCACATTACAGCCATTCTCCGGGCGATTTATTCAGCTGAGTCAGGGAAAGGCGCTGCCTGCTGCTCCTAAGAAACTCTCTGCACCTCAGTAGAGGCAGCGCTCATTAACACAGGTCTAAATTAGAGCAGAACTAAGGCTGGTGCTTGAAAAACATGGGGTGAACGTAAAAGCAGGAGTGCTGTGTGCACCCTGCTGAGCTGCCCGCAGGTGCCTGAGCTTAGGGCTGTGCTTGGAGCTGGTGGCAGTGCTGCTCTGTGTTGTGCAGGCTCAGTGGGAGCTGCACGAGTCCTTACTGCCCTTCTCTGCAATGCTAAGTGAAACAGGTCTTGGTTGATCCTGGCCTCAGAATGGTAAGCCTGTTAACTTCCGTTTCCTAACAAACAACAGCTGAGATTCTTTTGTTTGTTTGTTTTAGGTGTAGTAGTTTCCAAATACTGGCACCAAGCTGCTGTTCATCTGTTTGTTGGTAAATAGTAGCTGTCGACTTCCTCCTCACCCCGCTGATCCACCCAAGCTGGGTGGTGAGCAGATCTCATCCCCCTGGAACCTCATGAAGGCAGTCACAAAGAATGGGGAGCACCACAGACCCTTCCATGTTTTCCCAGCCCCTCTCTGCCCTCCCCCTCACCCTCTCCTCCTGCACCTCGCATTGCCCAGCGCAGCCCTGTGTGCTCTCCTGCTGTGCAGTGGCAGCTTTCAGCTGTGTCATAGGGAGCATCCAACTGATTTATTGCTCTTAGCATCTCTTAGTTTGTAATAAAGTTTTCAGCAGCTCTGCTGAGGCTGCTCCCCGCCCCCGCGCACGCACACATCCCCGCGCTCGCTTTGTTCTTCTCACACATAATGTCAACTCATAAACCTTTCATCAAGTCAACCAGGTGGAAAAAACCCATTACTGAAAGAAGTGTTCATTCAGGTTCGGGGGGGTGTGGAAGGGGGGGGGGGGGGGGGGAAATGGAGGAGAAAGTTCCCCAGTGGAAAAAAAATAAAGGAAGAAAAGCTGTGTGTGCGCTGAGCTGAGCACTGACTCTGTGGCACTCCCAGGTGCCAGGCCCCAGCAGATCTGTCATCCCAGTGACAGGAGGTGGAAGCGCTGTACACACATCCAAAGAGGCGGTGGCTTGAGCCTGATCCCCACTGATGAAAGGCAACATCAGCACTGCTGCTCTCTGCCAGCACCAACGAAACCACGTGGGCAGGTTGAGCAGCGGGAGGACCCCAGCAGATGGGTCGAAGCCATGTTGGCTGAGGATTGAGTGCTGAATGGTGCTGCGTGCTGCCCAACACGGGGCTGGCGCGGTCAGCAGGGACACGCTGTGCAGAGGGAGCCAGCAGCGTGCCCCGGTGGCCGAGGAGGTGTTCTCATTGACCAATGGTTGGCCAACAGTTGACCATGAGCTAGCAGTGTGCCCTCGTGGCCAAGAAGGCCAATGGGGTCCCAGGGTGCATCGCACAGAGCATGGCCAGCGGGGCAGGGAGGTGCTGCTCCCCTCTGCTCTGCCCTGGGAAGGCCACTGTGCCCAGTTCCAGGCAGACTGAACTGCTGGAGAGAGGCCGGTACAGGGCTGCAAAGATGGTGGGGGCCTGGAGCACCTCCTGGTGGGGATGGGCTGAGAGCCCCAGGGCTGCTCACTTGGAGATCAGAGGGATGAGAGGGGATCTGAGCAATGCTTATCAGTATCTGAAGGCTGGGAATCAAATGGATGGGCCAGGCTCTGTCCAGAGGTGCCCAGCACCAGAACAAGTGGTGCCGGGCACAGACTGGAGCCCAGGGGGTTCCATCTGAACATTAGGGTAAAATTCTTTACCTTGAGGGTGCCAGAGTGCTGGAACAACCTGCACAGAGAGGTGGAACAGTCTGGTTCTCCGGAGAGATTCAAAATCCACCTGAATGCTTTTTTCTGCTGCAGGGAACCTACATTAGGGGAGTTCAGCAGGGAGCTCCAGAGGCCCCTTCCAGCCCCTATGGGGTATGTGTGGTGCTCAGGAGGTGCGTGAAGGGCAGGGATGGAGCAACTGGGGCTTCGACCTGGGGAAAAAGAAAAAAAATACAGTAAAATCTGACAAATTTTGAGTTTAATTTCAATGAATGAAAAGGCATGGATAGGTAGAGCTGACCCCAGCATCTTCGTGGTTTTGGGAACATGCTTTGGGGTTTGATGGATTGCTTTTTACTCAGGGGCGTGGAGAAAGTGCTGCACAGAATTTAATTGAAATAGTTTTCCAGAGCTGCTGCTCTGGAGAAGGGAAACGAAGGCTCTAAGATGGAGAAAGGATGGGAGACAACAAAGGAGCACAGGCAGTGACATCTGTCACTGCTATTTGATAAGTTAAAAATTCAGCATAATCTTCTGCCACCCTGTCCGCCGTGCTGAGTTCCAACAGTAACAGAATTGTCATGATTTCTACATGAATTAATTCAAATCTCTTTTTGCATGATATGGTGTAAGAAGGGGGCCATCTGGTTTATGTTCTAGGTGTCAGAACCACTCATACCAGCACACTCTCTTAGTGCAAGATGTATGTTGACTGCACATATTAATGTCTCCTTACCCTCTGCCTCCCTGAGACCTGATGCTGTTGTCCCATTATGGTGCTGCCATTTATACTGTCAATAGCAATAATAATAATAATGCAACACTGGCGTGCACACGGAACCTCCAATTACAGATGTGGCTGAGCTACATTTGCACTGCTTTCTCCACATGTGGGAAGCTTAGGGACATTAAGTGGGAACACGCTGTGATAAGGATAGGAGTGGCCCAGTGCACCGTAAAAGGTTGGCCATGGGGAAAGAATGGGATCGAGAAAATGGATCTGACTTTCTGGGCTGTTAGAGGTGCTTTGGGTATCAGTTTTTATAGTTTTTATAGCTGTTGTTTGCTTGGATGTGCAAAATCTGAGCAGAACCGAATCGCTGGGAGAGGCCAGTGAGCCACTGCCCCTATCCCTGCATTGCAGAAGGGAGCTCGAAGCAGTGGGAGAAGGAGTCCTGCTGCAGAAAAACTCATCTACTGCAGATTAGCTCTATTTATACTGCAAAGGCTCTGGCTTAAGCGAGCTGCTTTTTTCCTTAGAAATATTGTCTTAGAGTGAATTATCTCAAAATGAACTTCGTGGTAAATATAATTTAAGCATAAGCTTAAATTCAAGGTCTTATTTAAGTGCTTTTCTACTTTACTTGCCAGCGAAGGATCCGGCCTGGGCTTTGAACATCTTTAGGGAGAAGAAACAGATTAATGAGATTAGAACGTTTTAAATCACTTTTGTACTTTTCTGGGCTGCATGATCTTTATAATGCCACGTCTCTATAGACTCCATGAAGTGCATTGGCTGGGTGCTGGTAAGGCAGGGATGAGGGAAATGAGGCTTGCTTGTGCATCCATTCAGATTTGGGGAATGTATTCAATGGCCTATGGGTACGTTCAGTTTCGTACGTCAGTGCACGTTTAATCTCCCTGCCTGCTTTTTGAAAAGCACCATTTTAGTGCTTAACTCTCAGCCTTATGGGCCTGATTTCCTCGCTGAGTTTTGTACAAGCAGGCCTGTAACACAAGGAATGGGGTCGTGGCCGATGGTGAGATGGGCACAAAATGTTCAGAGCACACAGGGCTCTGGGCTGGCATCTGTGGGACCTCCTGCCTGCACCAGCATATGTGGGCACACACACACATCCCTGCAGCCCCACAGGCAAAAGGCAAATCCGTGACACTTTGAGTTTTGCTGTTGTTTTCTTCTGAGTTCCAAACGAAGCCGTCCCTGCAGCAGTGCAGGAGTTGAAGCCATGAGCTCAGGTTTCCCCAGGTGTCATTGGGTGGTTTCCATGTAGCAGTGATGCAATGTAAAGTGACCCCGGTGAGAGCAGTGGGTGTAATGCAGGTTGTCAGCCCGCGGGGTGCAGGGCTTTGTCAAAGGGAAACGGAGCAATTGCAACAGACTGGAGTTTCCTGCAGCTAAAGTTCCCCAGCAGACAAAGTTAATCTGTTCCTCAAAGGCTTTGTGTGAAGGAGAGCAGCGAGAAGCTCAAATCCCACGAAATATAGAAAGCCTCAGGATTTTGTCTGCCCTGAGATTTTCACCAAGGCAGGTTTCCCCAAGGGTTTAATTGCATGTTCATCTCTTGCAGCCTGTGCTGGCTCAGGCTCTGTAAAGCTACATGGGAAGGAGCAGGGGAAAAGTCCAGAGTAGTGTAAATGCTGCTGCTGGTCACTCCTGGTCAGCATCAGCCCATCCCTGTGAGCCCATCTCCACAACGGAGAGCTCAGAGTGTGGGGATGGGGATGAGGATTGGGATGGGGATGAGGATAGGGCTAGGAATGGGGATGGGGGTGGGGGTGGGGATGGGATGGGGATGAGGATAGGGGAAGGGGTAGGGATGGGGATGGGGTGGGAGTGGGGATGGGGGTGGGGGTGGGGATGGGATGGGGATGAGGATAGGGGAAGGGGTAGGGATGGAGATGGGGGTGGGGATGGGGATGGGATGGGGATGGAGATGGGGATGGGGATGGGGATGGGATGGGGATGAGGATAGGGGAAGGGGTAGGGATGGGGATGGGGATGGGAGTGGGGAGTCAGGCAGGGAGCACAGTGTGGGTATGGCTGTTTCCCAAGTAGAAGTAGAGAATATAATTAAAAATAAATCACCATAGCTTTTAGTTTGATGAAATTACCAATTATATTAACGGCAGCTTGAGCTGACTCTAAATCACTTTCTGCAGAACGTCTCTTTGGGATTTAAAATGTTTGATCGGTTAAAGAACGTGTTGTGCTGCATTTGGGGAAGAAAGGAATAAAATGTGGATCACGCAGGTGTGAATGCAGGAGGTTCTTAGATCCTCAGTGCCTTAAGTCTGTAAGAACTGAAATATGCCCTTCTAAAAAAGGGGTGATTGACCCAAAGCTGCTGCCAAGCACTCCACCGGCCCTACTTGGGTGTGGATCAAAGCTATGACTTCTTATTGTAAAGCATTTTCTGATGCTATATTCTATGTTGCAATTGTGGTAGCTTCAGAAATCACAGTGTGAACTCACAAATCTTGGAAGTCTGGGGCTTACGCTGCTGCAGAAGGGCTATTTGTTGAATACAAGGCCTGATCTGGAAATGCATTTAAGACATGCATGACTTTGAGCGTATAAATAGTTGCACAGAAGTCAATGGGACATAAATTTATGAATTTGCCTAAGTGCTTTGCTGGATCTCTGCCTGAGGAACCACTTACCACGAGTTTGAATAACAGAATCATGGCCTCATTAATGAGCAAAGCTCTGGACCAAGAGCATCAGTGAGATGTGAAGTCCAACTCCATGCCATATCTGTGCTACTCGCCTTGACTTCATCTACGTAAACTCATTCTGCTGTGCTGACATTTACGTCCTTTGCCCTTTCCAAAATGTGATTTGTAAGTTCCATTTTACACTCGTGAGGGCAATGGGATTGTGCAAGATGTAGAGCACCGGTCACAGCAATCTGGGATCGGTGCAAATCAGAGCTCGGGTGCTCAGGACAGGCAGTGCAGCACCATAGGGATGTGGGCTGGCTCTGTCTGTGCAGGAGATCTGTGTCTGCTGTGCCATCTGAGTGCTGTTCTCTGCACAGTGCCTCTGGGAGCAATCACAGCACCTGCTTGAAGCTGATCTGTGAGCTGTTATTGGTATCAGCTCGGACAGTGCAGGTAGCAGGAAGAGACAGGGTCAGGTCTTTGCTGAGCAAAACGCTGTACAAAACACTACAAAAATAGGGTCTGCCTTCAGAGCATTGCAATGTAAATAAAAATAGGAGCATGGTGGTGGGACAGGGCTGGAAGGCCTTTTGCTACATTGGGGTTTCTTCTAAAACACAAATTAGCAGCACAGCCTGGAAGACCATGGAACAAACCATGAGGCAGAGGCCATTTACCGAGCACCACTTTGAGCTGTTTCAGCAAGTAAATCCATCTCAGGATTCTTGCACTCCAAACAGCATCGCTATGAGTTAAAATACTTGATGGTATGGTTCTATGGCATGGTTAGTGGGCATGGTGGGTATAGGTTGATGGTTGGACTTTTGGTGATCTCTGAGGTCTTTTCCAACCTTAATGATTCCATGGTTCTTAGGTTGATCTGTTGTTGTGCACAAACATTTGTTCCAATTGAATAAGGAACACTACCGAGCCCAAAAGAAACTTTTACAGGCAATCTCCAGACTTCAACTGATAAAAGGCTTAGCTGAGCTCTGGGCAGTGGGAGCAGCTGCAGAGCACGGAGAGTGTGCAGGGGCTGGGGCTCAGCATGGCACAGCCCAGCTGCAGCAGTAGCAATGCATGGACATGCACAGAGACGCAGCACAGACTGAGCCTGCACCTCCTGCCCTAAGCACATCCAGTAAGCAAACTGTATCCAGTAAGTTTGGAAGGTCTAACTCATGGAGATTAATGTGTCAGACATATTTTGAGGAAACTTTGGGACTGTTTTCCAGAAGTGAACCCCAAAACTTTTCCAGGATTTCCAGGCGCTTTGTTGTTTAAAGGGCCTCCAGTCCTTCCCTTTCTCGCAGCATCCTCTGCTGTGGTTCACACACAACTGTGCTAACATGAGTCTGGAGTATCTCAACACATAATTATTTATCCTTCAAAAAAAAAAAAACCAACAAAGAAAACCATGTCTGAATCTGACTAATATCCCTTCCCAGCCTGCCAAGTGGGGCCTTGTGTTTTCAGTATAGAAAACCAAGCCTGACTTGCTGCATATTTTGTGTTACCATGGTTTATGTCCAAATGCAAGGATTTAATTCTGTCCGTCATCAAGCCGTGGTTTCCATATGACACCAGTACATTCCTTCTTCCTCCTGCTGTTCTGACAGACGACAGAATAGAATTAAGCACTGCCACTACTGTGCTTAAATGCAGGAGTTTGCGCTCCTTTGGCTTTGGAGATCAAAAGGCAGATCTTCAGTGGGTAGAAATTGTCTTCGCCAGAGACAAGAACATTTACACCACTTACCCCAACTCTGGGGGGGCAATCTCAGATGTATTTATTTATTGCACAGTGCCATTTGAAGATACAGTAAGACTGAGAATAAGATTGACACTCATCGTCTTCTCTGCAGAGCTCTTATGAAAGATGACCGTTGTGTTTCCATCTGGAGCAGCTGAGCAGCCCAACTTACGCCTCTGGAAGTCAGTAGAGAGAAAGCCCTGTGCACATTCACCCCTAACTGCAGCCTGCCCTCCCTGCCAGCAATTTCAATGGAGCAGTACCAACACTGCAAAAAGCCAACCCACAGACTCCAAACTGAGGAGGAAAGATGAGACAAACTGAGAGGAGGAAGATGAGCAGTTCCCTCAGAGCGGCCGATGCTGCAGGGAAGCTGCAGGAGTGATGCACAAATCTCACATGGATATTTAAGCTCCGGATCTTGAAAGTAATAGGGTTGTTCCACAATTTCCCACTCTGCAAGGACGGCTCAGTGCCTGGGCTTGCTGTGATGTCATTCCTTTTGGGAACCTTTTCAGATGAAGTCAGTGCAGGTGACCTCCACCTCCATCAGAACGACACTGATGTGATCCTGGGCTGCTGGGTTCTCAATTGCTCGTAGCAGTTTCCCTGTCTGTCCATCAGCAGTACTCCGTCAGTGTGCTGAGTTACATCTGAGTGTTGGAATGCAGCTGAGCTGAATAATCCCTGCGGATAGAAAGAGGAGATGGATGCACTCCCCTCAGGAAGAAGAGTCCAAGAGGATGATAGCAACAATCCAGCTGGGCGTGGAAGTCAACACCATTCCCAGATTTAGCCAAGAACTTTGGCAGTTTTTGAGGTGCTTGGGATTTTGCCCTGGATCCTCAGTGTCAGGAGTGGCTGCTGCCCAGATTTGCAAGGTGTGGTATGGCCACTGCTGCTGATGTCAATAGTCAATAGGAGAGGGGAATGAAACCTGCTGAGACTTGGGGATGAAACAAATCAGTATTAATTAAAAGCAAATGCTGTCTGTTGACTAAGAGGTTCCAAAGCAGATGTTTGTCAAAATCGCCAGGAGATGGGTCATCTGAAAGCAGAAGTTATAAATAATCAGAACGATGCTTCGAGTTATTTCGTGTTTTCTCAGGTCAAAACCAGGTGTCAGTCAGTACTGGAACTACCACAGAATGAAACACGTTGTGTTCATACACTTCAGGGAGCTCCATGCCATCATCTCTGTGTCTGTGACCCATGCACCCAGGCCACTGTGCACCTACAGACCTGTGGCAGCATTACATGCACGGCTGGCAGCATGCTGGGCAGGCCCTCACATCACTCCTGCAGGCAGAGGCCGGCAGCCTCTCTCCACCAAATGGCTCTCTGCAATTTTATGCTCAGCTGGATGCATGTTGGAATAGCATCGGCACCTCTGTGGGTCTCCATCCCTCTCTGGCAGCAGCACAGAGGAATCCAGGCAGCTCGCCCTGTTCTGTCCTGGGGTACATCAGAATGGGATGAAGAAATGTCCAGCTGTGATGTAAACCAGCTTTTCCAGGTAAGATTTCTGCTTCTAATTCAGCATTGTCAGCTAAATTTGGGATGCCTTATTCCTGTAATGCGCTTTTATAACTTAACTGTGGTTTTCAGACCAGGCAGGTCTGCACTGTGCAGTCTGCAGGTGAGGCAGCAGATCCTGGGAGGCTCTTCCTATGGTCAGGGCTCCAGAAATATGAATATGTGTAGGGCCAAATTCACTGCTGGCAAAAGGACACATAATGCACAGTTTTCAGAAAGATATACCTGCTTGCTCTTGAAAGGAGCATGCCCTGCTTATTTCCTCATGTACCACTATATATAATATCCTCATAGAAACATACTTTGACCAAGTTCTAGTATTTATATACGGTGTGGGATATGCTGTATAAATATCCATAGGTTCAATTGCCAGCACATAAATCAGCACGGTTAAACAAAGGCACGGATTTACACTCCCTGCAATCCTGATGTTATAAATGGATCGGTGTGAGCCAACCCCCAGCCTGGCACTTCACATGCAAATACCAGTCGTGTCTACAGGCAGGAGATGGTAGGGATGGAAGTGTGGGCATCTAAATCTTCATACCAGGACTGCTGCATTCCACACTCAACTGGTCTGTGTGTGGGAGATGTAAAGGCAAAGTCATGAGGCTGGGCTAACGCTCCAACTTCATTTTCCAGATGAAGTGAAAGGCATTTTTTTTCCCCCATAGCTTTAAATGAGCAAAACCGTATCAGATTTCAAGAATGAAACCCTTTGTTTCAGCTTCAGTTTGTTTACAAAGAGTGTAGTAAGGAAGCATGAAGGAATTAAACCTGTGGGTGAGTTGTTCGCCTTGGGATGTGCCCCTGGGGCTGTCTCCATGTACCTGTGTAGGTGTGTGTTCTGCAGCTCTGAAGATGTGTATGCTAGAGCAAAAGAACCCAATGTTTAGAATGAAATTGTCCAAGTACCTGCCATGCAAGGGTGCCCTGTGCCCACCTTTACTTGTATATGGATGCGAGCATAGGATAACGTTTGCATACACAACCACACACAAATTACGCACAGGTAATTAAGCAGATGCCCATCTCACCCTCAGTAATGCATCCCTCCAAGAAACATCCAGCTTATTTGTGTCAGCAGACAGACCTCCGAGCCAGGGAGGCACTAACGTAGATGCGTAGTGAAACCCAGAATCTCAGCACCTGTGGGGGCAATCAGGTTTTGGAGCACTGTGTGTCCCCTCTCCCAGCTCCCCGTTCCTCCCAAGCTGTGCTTCCCATCCCGGATCCTCTGATCTTTGCCCTCTTTCCCTTCAAATTAAATTTCAACTTTTTTTTTTTTTCAGGATCTCTGGCAGAGTGACAAGGCAGTGCCAGAACTGTCTTTTAATACACAAAAGCATAAATAATGCCATCCATCAGATCTGTCACTCACAAAGATAGATTGCTGCTTGTCCAGACACCGGAATGACACAAAAGTGAAAGTTAGGAACCGTCTCTTTTCTTTGCTCTCTTTCTTTTTCTTCTTCTTCAATCTCTCTTCTTCTTTTTTTTTTTATTTGCTGGACTGCTTGATTCTGATTAATGGTGCTGTCAGGGAGGGATTCCGCTTGCCCGGATAATGAGTCAGGAATGTATTCCCTGTCACAAACACAGCAGATGTCAGGGGCAGAAGGGCCCGGGAATGCCAGAAACAATATACAGTTTCTTCCTAGTCCCCTGACAGGCCAATATGCTGCACAAGGTCTAATTTATGTAGACAAAACGCAGGCAAGGGGCTGTAGCAGCAGAGAAACTGTGCTGGGAAGTCTGAACTACAATGCAGCAGGGGAGAGAGCTGAAGGGAGGTAATGAACGCTAGCAGTGGGACTCAATAGCACTGCATCAAATGGCCTTAACAAGAATGGCCCAGGACCACTTTGACTCCATTAAAGTGCACTTTACATCATTACAGAGAGAAATCAAACAGGGCAGAGGGCTTCTGTTTCCTTTAATGGCTCGATTAGGTTATTCACTCATCGAGGTTTGCAGCTGTCATAGTAATGCAGCAACTGCCAGCAGAGGTACAATAGCACTCGTGGCAGCACGGGGCCATGTGCCCTCTCAAAGCAGAGTGCAGTGCCTCCCCATGTGCACACGATGACTGTGCAAAGGCAGAATGAGAGGGCATTTGCCAGGCCTGGTAAAAGAGCTTGTGAGGGCTTTGTCTTGAGATGCCTTTGCTTTTGGGGGTGGCTACCTGGAAGCCCAGGAAAGGGGCCGTGACTTTGCCCAAAGCCTTTGGTGAGCTGGGGCCCTGGTGGGGTATTCCCTGAGCTAGAAAGAAACCCATCGCTTTCCAGCTATAAAATGCTGATATCATAAAACTAGCTCACACATTGGGAAAATAAATTAGCATTTTGAAGTGCCTGCAACTGCACTGGTCTGCTGCACACTCAGCTCAGCACTCTGGGGCAATGCAGGCTGCCAGTGCTTGGTCAGCACTTGATGTAATGAAGTCCTGGTCCAGGAGGACCAAGTGGTATGTCTCCATCCCACAAAGCTTCCCTGAGGTGCTGCCAGCCTTCCTGTGCTGTCAGGGAATGAGTGCTGAAAATACTCCTTACAGGAGGTGGAAGAGCTGCTCCCAGGTGTAATTATAAGATAATACCACCACAGAGATCAATTCCTGTGCTGGGGTGAGTGTACTCATCAACCTAAATCTGGTGCTACACCATTTTATTGAAATCAGTCCTAAAAAGAGCACCTTAAGGTGTTCTCATCTTTTATCTCATCTTTGAGCATTTTGTCTTGGCTTTTATTTTAGTGTTGGGTCAATCTGAACCAAATAGGACTAAATGGTGGCCCTGAGCTTTCCCCGGAGCTACCATGTCTGTGTAGTACATACATCCTGAGAAGGAGATCTGAAAGTCATGCTGTACTAGTGAAGCATGCTCACTCTGCACAGGAGCTGTGCTGGCATCACGTTGGCCGGGCCCACGCTCTGAAGGCACGATGACATTTTTAGTCAGATCAGTGCAAATCCAGCTACTGGGCTATATTTGATTCCATTTGCAGTGGCAGCAGTCCAGAGCATCTCTGCTGCAAACACCAGCCTGCATGTTCTGTTGGTTCAGTGGTTGGCACATATATACATATACAGGTTGACATACAGGTGCCAGCAGTGGAGAGGTTGGCTGTAGGGCTGTCCCAGTGCTGCACCTTTGGCTTTATGGGGCTGTAAGTGCAAGCACTGGGGGGCACTGACTTGCATTGAAAAAAGGTTTCTCCCTGATTGAGTTGTGGAGTATTTTTCCCCTTAATGCTCAACGTGTTTTTTATTTAAAATAACTCTGTCTCCACTCAGAATGCCCCTAATCAAAACCAGCGCCTAACCGTTAGCCTGAAAATGAAGGAAATAAAATTAAAGATTGCAATTGCCTTGGTTTTACAAGCTGGAGGCCTGGTGAGGCTTATTTCAGGAGAGGAGGGGAGAAGAAGGGCTCCTTTTTCTCAGTTTTGCTTGTATTACACTGATCAAAGCAGCATATTGTTAAGTAAGCACAAGTCTGGATTTGGATATTTAGTGCATTAAAACAGCTGTGATTGACATCAGATTGCAGGAGTCAGTGCTGAAGGGAATGCAGAGCACAGGGCTGGGCACAGGGCACTTCTCAGGTGTTGCTGGGTGCTGCTGGGTGGGATGGGGCACAGAGAGTGGGCGAGGGGGCTGCTTTGCTGCTGCAGGTCAGCGTGGAGCCAGTCAGGAATGTGGGAGGACTCTGCTGCACATTGAAAGTAAATGTACTTAGTGTGGCTTGTCTCAAAACAAAAGTTAGTTTACCCAATGCGGTCAGTGCAAGTGTGTATTTCCAGCATTTAGAATGTCCCCTTTGCTTTCATTTCTCTTTTGTACCCTTTGCATGATTCCCACCCCACCTTAACTGAAGCTCTGCTCTGCCTCCCTCCCCACATCCCTCTTTGTAATTCAAAGAGGAGCTGAGTCTGAGCCCCTGCAGGACCCAGGCTGGACTCCTGGCACCTTTGGCATGCAGTGATCCCTGGGTGTGATGGACATCCTATGGAAGCAGCTGTGACATGGACATTAATAACAATACAGGGAGTGCTCCACAGGCTGAGCTGCGTTATGTATTGCCAGTGGTGCTGAGAAGAATGAGCAGTGCTTAACTGCTTAAGCACAGCCCTGGCTAAGTGATGCTTCTGGGAAGGGAGAAACAGAGGTTAGAGCATTCATCTCTTCATACCTTCCATTGGAATGAGGTTGTGCTCTCACTTGGACCTGAGTCGATAGCGATGCTACTGAAGAGGGGCAGTGACACAGGCAATGCCGTGGCTGTTTGCATCCGTGCAGAGTAACTACATGAGGCCGAGGCCAGGGGAAGGAAAATGGGATGGAGCCAGCAGGGATGCCAGGCTGTCCTCTGAGCTTGAATGGAGCACTGCTGGGAAAGGAAAGTACAGCAGTGGGAGAAGAGAAGGTGCCCTCCCAGGGCCCTCCGGCCCTTTTGCTCCACTGTGCATCAGCATTCAGAGCAGCGGCTGAATTTAAGTTGCTTAAGCTGTCACCTGCTGAACTCTGCAGAAGTTGCAGCCCAAAACATTTACGGTTCTCGGAGTCAGCAGGGCATTGTGTGTAACCTGAGTCTTCGTAGGACCAGGTCAAAACCTGGTCAGTGCTCAGGCATCTCCCTGGCATCCCATCCCCGCAGCCCCACGAGAGGGGATTGGATTTCAAACGCACTGTGTGTCGTCTTTAAAAGACATAATACAAATAAGTGGCACCCCAGGACCAGGCGTCTGAGTAGGGAAGGGAGGGAGCAGAGCTCATCTGATCAAAGATGCCCCGGCCGCCTCGCCGAGCCACGTCCCTCAGGAAGGAGCCTGGAAAGACCAATTTTCACAGATCTCAGCACCAGGAAATAGGCATTTCATCATGAGTTGAGTCATGGAGAGGAGGGCTCGGCTGAGCTGCTGCTGCTAAGGCAGAGACAAATGTAATTTATTACCCCACAGCCTGCTGAGGCTCGGGGAACTCGGGAGGAACAAGCAGCGTTAAGGAGGCCTGGCACCCCTAGGAGGCCTTTTGGAGAGAGACTAATGGAGGTGGGGTGTTCTCACCCATCCAAGCACGTTCCGTCCTTTCACAGATTGGTGTCACAAAGCAAACAGCACATAGGTGCAGGGAGAAAGGCCGTTCTGACCTGAAAGTCAGGGCACCCAGCTCCGCTCACAGCTCCTATAGGTGCTTCTGTCACTCAGCAACTCGCTTCGCCTTTTCCTCTCTCAGTTCCCCATCTGTGAGAGCCGTGAGAGCAGCAACAGCACACTCAGGTGCCATAAGGAAATAACACATTCCTGGGGGCATTTCCCCCCCTCCCCCAAACAGAGGCTGTGCTGTCGGTGCCTATTTTGGATCAGCAGAGCAGAGAGGTGGTGCTCAGAGATGGATATGCGACAGTGCAGGAGTGATATCATGCCTGTGCACCTACTTTAAAGGCTGACACTCCCCTACTGTCACTGCTGGGGGGGGTCATTAACAGTTCTGAGACGTGCTCAGGGTTTTCAGGTGAGCGGAGGCCCTTCCCAACAATGCAAGGTATTGGGTTTCTCGTGTGTGTGGTGATTAACTGATAGTACTAAGTGCTGAAGCCCACCACTTCCCATATGTGCAAGCGAGCGCGTGTGTGTAGCAAGGCCAGGCAAATGACTAATGCAAACCTGAAGAGAGACAGCAGAGCATATTGTAAAGATCAACCCTATTTCAGCTTATGTTCAAATCGGAAATGCCAGAGATTGTTTCATAGTCTTCTGCAATGTTCATTATAAAAGTCCCCAGATGGCAGATGGCTATTAGCTCACTGTGACCTATATAAATGTCAAACGTAAAGCTATTGCCCCAGTGAAAATCTCAAAATAAATAACAACAGGAGGGATGCTGTTCCGCTGCCACCAGGATTTATGGATTATGAATTCATGCTAATTCATCCCAAAGCCGGCAGAGGCGTGAATGCTGTCCTTTTGGAGGGATTCACTTCACACCTGCTTGCAGATGAATGTGGGTCCTGCACGCCTGGTTCTGCACCGATGTCCTCTGCATTGCCTCCCCATGTGGATGGAAGCAGCACACGGTGGAGGTTCTCCTTTGTTTGCCAAAATCTTGTAGCTACATCTCAAACAACGGTTCCGGATTGTTTTCTTTACCCTTATTGATCACAGTCAGAAAAAGTGCATTTCCCCCCAGGTTCTCAGGAGGTGGTGGCTCATAAGGGCCAACCTGTGCTCACCGGGGATGTTTGTATGAAGCAGGGTGGAGGAAGGGGCTTTGTTTGCTCCATCCTTCTGTCATGGCATCCTCACAGATCAGTAATCGCAATTTCTGTAGCGAAACTTTCCCAGCCCTCCTTCCTTCCATCAGAACAGTGCATGATAGAACAGATGCACTTTGTAGAAAGCCTAGAGAATTAGTTGTTATACCTCCCCCTGGTCTCATTTGCATCATCATCCATCTGTGGTAGCTGTGTCACCGGAGCTGATCCAGCCCAGGTCGTGCTGCAGCACCCAGCTGGTGGGTCAGGCAGAGCCCACGTGCCCCATTGAGGTGTGGGGCTGCAGGTGTGGGGCAGAGACCCTTGTTGGTGCCCCGGCATCTCAGCTGGATGGCAGCAGCTCGTGCAGCCCACATCTCTTCAGTGTGCTCGGGGCCTGTCTCTGCGGGGAGCTGTGAGGAGTAACTAATTGCATGAGGCTGCAAACAGAAGCTCGGCGCTATTAAAGCCCCATGTGGCTGCTCCACTTCACAATAACACGTCTGCAGCTTGCTGCAGTTTCATCTAACCATGGGGCTTTGATGTACGCTTATTAACTTCATACCTTGCCTCCATTTGTCTCAACTTTTCTCAATGTACCCAGCAGACGAGACCTTTGTAAGGAAAAGAATTGCATTCGTGAGCTTGAAGGAATTCATCCTAAATGGCCATTTTAGGACGATGGGCTCCTCAGTCACCACTCAGTGCTTCCTTTTATATTTGGTTCTGTGGTGCTCAGATGATATCGAGGGCACACAGAGCTCAGAAATGAGCAAAACCAGAAGAAGATGGTGGAAAAAAAGTAAGGAAATCTTGGAACTGGAAAGCTGTGTTTCCCTTAAGGAGCACTTCGCAGAACAGGTAGTTGCTGTCAAAACGCTTTAAGTTTCACCAACACAAATTCCATGTTGTTGTTGGTTTCTTAATATATTGCTCAGTGAAAACATAAACGAGCTGATTTGAGAAATATTTCATCCACATGAAAGACAGTTTGGTAAACAAAAACACAAGTGAATATTTTATTAATGCTTTTGATAAAGATGTGATCGCGGAGTGATGGCGTGCAGTGAATGAATCAACTTATTAAAAAATTAAGAGGGAAGGAGGAATGTGGGTCAGTCGTATAAATGCAGGAACAACTTCAGTCACGTTTTTCTCACACAGGCAAGATTTCATTTTTGAACTGTTGCAATCATAAACATTCCCGAGGAGCACAAACTCACTTTCATTTCCTCGCTTGCTGCTTCGTATTGGCTGAAAGCTCGCAGCCCTCTGAAGCTGAGCATCTCTTTCTATGCACAAATCCTATGTATGTCCCAGCTGGGGGTGCACTGCTGTCCTGCCAGCACTGGGCATTGAGGTTTGTGCCATGCGTGCAGTGTGCGCTGTATCAGCACAGTAGTCAATGTGCAGCACAAGGAATGGGCCCATCTGCAACGCTGGTCAGTCCAGCCCAGGGCTGGGAGTTGCAGTGCATGCTTAGAGCTACACCCCCTCCTCCAGCACTGCATCCCACGTCATCCATCCCTGCTGTGCCACAGCGTTGCATCAACAAGGAGACTGAAATCGCACTTGAAAATTAATTTCCTGCAGAGGTTTGGCCAACAGCTGACAGGTGACAGATTGCTCCATTGGTTGTGCACGTATTGGTTCTGCCCTAATGTGAAATGGAGGTCTTGGAACAACGTCTTTTTGGTTTTCTTTTCTTTTATTAAACCTGCAATTCCACCGTGTCAAAAATGACAGCCACCGATCGGTGCCACGCAGCAACCTCTGTGCTCAGGGTGAGCCCACAGATCCAGAACCAGCAGGATTCTGCCCCATGCATTAACTGGTTAAGAAGGGCTGATGAGCTCGGGGCCCTCCCCGTGCATCTCTGCTGCTCCTGGGATAGAGCCTGGATGTCTGCATGGCATTGCACAGGGACACGCAGGCAGCACTGCTGTGAGCAAAGTTAGTTCTAAAAGAAAGGGCAAAGAGATTCAGTTCCATCCTCTTCTTTCATGCAGAATAAAACAGGAGAAACAACAGTATTAGAATGGAACAGGCTCTTTAAATCATGCTCCAACCCAACCCTGGGGGTTCGCTCACTGCCCTGAGCTCTGTGCTGAGACATGGCCCCATGGATGTGGCACTGGTGGGAGCAGTGGCAGAGTGAGGGCTGTTGTTGTGCCAGGCCTGCAGAAAGAACAGACAGCTTGGCTGAAAGCAGCTCTTTCTCAGAGGCCCAGCTCCAGCTGCCCATGGAAGCCAAGGAAATCTGTGCGAGATGTCGGTATTTGAGGAATTGCCATTGCAGAGATGAGGGTGCCTGGTGAACACCAGCATCCCTTGTTCTGTGCAGCACAGCAGGGGGAGGGTTAACGTGACCTAGAAGCAGAAACGAAGGCTTTCCTTTTTCATTCTTTGGCATGCGTGTTTCTTGCTTCTCTGAGTATTTGCATGACCATAAATTCAGAGCTCTGGAGGATATTTTCAGCCAAAGACTACATGTGCAGGATACCATAATGTAAACTGCATATGTTGTGAGAAGTTGTTAAATGGAACCAGCAGATGATAATGTGCCCAGCATTGCTGCTAACATCACTCGATTTCCTCCCACCATAGGTAAAACAAGCCCTCTTCCCAATCAATTCCAACCCTCTGACAGGCCCATAAATTAACATGAGGAAGAGAATGTTTTTGGCTACCAGACCTCCACTGGAGACCCAGGAGTTGGCCCCTTCTTCCAAGAGCAGCTCTGGTTCTGAGGAGATGCAGACGAATGGCCTTCGTCTGCCATTTCCCATCTCTGCGCTCTGCCTTGCAGGCAATGACACATGTTGGAAAAACTCTGGCACAGCCCAGGACATCTGCCACCTTCCCAGCCTCTTTCCCACTCCTTTTCCAGAGTGGCTGATCCCCTTTCAGTGTGGGTTTAGAGCTAATGGGAGCTGCAGCGTTTCCTCCTGGCTTGAGGATGTGCAGCTGTTGAAGCCACACAGGGAATGCAACAAAGCTCCATCAGCTCCACCAAGAATCAGGGCTGGAGTGGACAGGACGTTGACGTTCTCCCTGGCAAAACATCTGGAAGTCCTATGGGGTTGTTTTTGTTGTTGTTTGGAAGTCTGAAATGTGGATCAGGCAAAGATTACTGTGAGTTTTTCTTATGGAACAGAAATGCAGAATCATAACGCTCTTGGCGACCTCAGCATTGCACTCTGTGCCTTTTGGTGTACAAGGAGCAAACGGTTCCTGCAAAGAGGGAAAGCCATCACCAGCAGCTGGTCCCACTGCCAGCTGCAGTGCTGGAGCTCAACCTTAGAAATAACCAACAGGTTTTCTCTCTAATGGTCCTTACTTAACCCAACTACTGGTGCTGCAATTCCCCCCCCCCCCCCCCCCCCCCAGGTCTGAACTGTGGGGCAGCGTTCACGTTGTCTGTCTGCCTGGATGGAGCCCAGTGCTCAGCAGTACAGCGTGGTGAAATGCACAGCCGGATGGGAGCTGAGAGCTGCCCAATCCTCAGCCCCACGCCAGGAAATCTGCCTGCTTCAAAGGAGATTGTACGCTCTACTAAGTAACGTTCATAGCCAGAAGTGCAACACTAAACAGTGACCAAGTGTGCTTGTGCTAATATTGAAGCATAGGGTTGGAGGTTGTGTTTGTGTACAACTTTAAGCTGTCAGGGAAGGATGGCCACGAGGGATGAGTGGTTTTGTACTTGGGGACATTCCTTTATTGCTCTGACATCCTTCCATGGAGCTTCTGGAATTGCTTTGCTGAGACGTGTGAAGCGGGTTGCTGTCACAGGCAGGATGTGGGGCAGATGATGCATGTGAGCCATCCTGGAAACCCTGTCATTTCATTTCTATTTCAGAGAGCAGATATTTTTTAAAAGTGTTTATAAGTGCAAATTACAAAAAAAAAAAAAAAGAAAAGAAAAAGAAAGATAGAAAAAGAAACAAAAAAAAAAGCACTTTTGTTTGGAAGCTCAGCAAGATTCCAGGGCATTGCAAGCACCTCGTGCAGCACAGGCTGAGGAGGAAAGCTCTGCTCGAGGTGTCTGAGATGTCACAAACTATTGCTGAGCAAAGACAGAACCCTCAGCTCAAGCTGAGCGAAGTAATGCAGCCGCAGTGTCCAACTTCCCGTGTGGTTCCATGCGCTCCCTTTGCCTTCATGTTCACTTTGTTTCATTTCCTCTGCCATTTTCGGCTTTAAAACTTCACTTTCGTACCAATTATTTTGGTGCCATTTGTCACAAAGGCTTCCGAATTGACTTTTCTCTTGGGTCAAACATTGTCTGGGGTGCTGAAGGACCTTCCAGCCCCAATCGCTGCAGGACAACTGCATCAAATCACTGTTGCTGGGGGTGCTCTTCATAGAATCATAGAATCACGCTTTTGCTCTTGCTGTGGTTTGTGTTTGTGCACTCACACGAGAGGGACCCAGTCCTGGAGCTGCATGGCAAAAGGCCTTGTAACTCATAGCAACGTCTCTACAGCCCTATGGAGCTAACCAAAGGAAACTTAAAGCAAAACCAAACCACAGCAACGGGAAAAGCGTTTTTGTGTCCATGTTCTGCAACGCGGTAGCACCTTTTGCAGGAATGTAGGAAAATGGCTCTTGTTCTACGGGAAGGATTAATTAGGAAGCTTTTTCTGCTGTGTCTTGCAGGTTTCCCCATAAGGGCAGGTGTTGAGCATCCTGAAGGGCCGCAAGCAATGCTCTACCCCTCTAAAACTGAAATTGTGACTTTATAAAGGCTGAGAAAAGGAATTCTTAGAATTGCAGCCTGGTTTCGGTGCTGCCCTTGCCCTGTGTGTTTTTGAGATGGCAGACAGCAGGGCTCATTGGGAAGCCCTCCTCTTCCCTCCTTCCCCTGGAGGAGCCCTTTTCATTCCCCTCTGCCAGGTCCCTGTGATTGAAATTTGAAAGCATGTAGCTGTTAATCTGGGAGTGATTAAAGAGCCTCATTTCTTGGAAGAGTCAGTACTCATCATCTGCCGTGCTGAATGAGCCTCTAACATCCCCTGATCCCATTATATTGTGATTAATTGTGCCAGTTTAAGTCAATAATTCATTTGTTAAAAATAGGCCTGCAAAGTATCATTTGTCTCTGGGGAGATATCAGAATAAAGAAAAAAAAAAATCATTTGATACTTCTCATTAAATTAGTGTTGGGAGTTCTATTGAAGGGTTCTGTTCATGAAACATTTATTGCAGGCTTATTTGATAAGAAGTTGTATTTGTCTAAAATTATGTCTGCTAACAGATGTAGCGGCCTGCATTTCCCCATTGTTAATGGAAGGATAAAGAGTCTAAAGAAGTGCGTGGCGGGGAGAGTCATCTGTGGTGACAGTAAGGGAGATTTCTGAACATGTGTTCCACAAAACAGGCAGAAATAATGTCCTCATCTTTCACTACGAAGTGGGGTCCTCTTCTCCCCATCCCCTCTTCAGCGTGACAGCGCGGTAATGGGAGGTTCTGTGCCTGCTATGAGAGATGGATGTGCCCCAAAGTCTCATATGTGTAAATGGTTATAAATGTTGCATTCATATTCATCGAGCCATTAAAAATGTTTCAGCTGTAAACGGTTCTAAAAGGAATATATAGGGAATAGTAGCTAGTTTGCTAATGATAATGGCCATAACTGACAGAGACACATGCTTAATATCTTCATCTCTCCAGTCAGTCACACTCTGTGCCACTTTGTGCTGCTGGAGATGTGCAGAATGATGCTCAGGTTTTGGGCTCAGAATGCCCGTGTTGGGGGCAGTCCAGGGGGAGGAGGGGCCTGTGCTGTCCTTGGTTGTGGGGTTGGTGACTGAAGCCTGGGCCGTTCACCCCTTTCCATCTAAGGGCTGTCCAGTGGCATGGCTGATGCCAAAGGTGGTTGCAGTCAGTCCATATTATCCAGCCTCGTTTGGAGCCAGTGGGGCAGAACGGGGCTCTCCATGCTCAGTGGGTCCAAGCAGGGAGCACTGAAGAAGGCAAGGAAGCACTGCTCTGGTTAAGGAAATGCACACGTTGGACTGAAGCTTGGTTTGGAAACCCAATCAAGTCCAACTCCAAGGTTTGTTCTAAAGTATATACCAAAAATAACCCAAGCCCCTACAAACCACAAAGCTCTTTGCAAAACCAGACTCTGCACTTTTTGCGTGCGTCTTTGAGGCATTTTATAGCTCTTGCATCAGGTTACCTGGTGATCTGCCCATCAGCCGTGCCGCACAGTGTACAATCCTTCCATTGTTTGAAAGCCTTCTTGTTTGACAGCAAATTCTATTAATGTGATGTGCTCGGCCAAAAATGTGTCACTGCTGCAGAGGGGAGAGCAAAAAGCGCCTTTGAAGTCTGAGTGACAAGTTTCATATGTCTGCGTGGGGCAGAGGGAACGTGAGCTGGAGCAGCAGTCCTTGGGGAGGAGGGGGACGGGGATGAGGATGGTCCAACAGCTGTGGGTGTGGGCTCTGCTGTGGGGTTGTTCTTTGCAGAGGCTGCACGGTGCTTTTTGGCAGAGGGGTGGGTGTCTGTGCGGCCTTCTTTCTAATAAAACTTGGTGCCCAAGGAGGAGCAGGGTGGATCTTGTTTATACCCAGCAGCGTATTTGGCTCAATGAAGTCAATGAAGCCCAATGGAGGACAGTTTCTGTTCAGTGAAGCTGTGAGTCTGTATAAACAGTGCAGGTTGTGTGTGTCCCGCTGACAGCCGGCTCATGGAAGGAAGGGATGTGCTGTCACTTTCTCACACTTTGGCAATGTTCTGTGTAGCTTCTCCTGTCAATAAGAATCTGATTTGAATTGGTCTGAATTGACAGACACCCATTGACTTGAACTGGAGATGGATCCAGTCAATAAGCTCTCATGCCTCGCAGCATGAGGCAGTCACTAACTCAGGGTGGGCTAGAAGGAAATATCCCTGATGTGTTGATTATTCCATAAAATTGTCCACTAGGAGGATTTATGGACATTTGGTTGCTCACAAATACAACGCACAGCACTGCAGGGACCATTAACCTGTTCTAACCCAACAGCTCCGGGGTTCTGCAGCTTTGAGTCTCCCTACAAAGAATGCAGAGGAAAGACTGAGCACTGTAGTGGTTAAAGCACAGGAAGGAGAAGAGTTTATTGCTGAATCTTAATCTAGATAGTAAAGCCTGAGATGTGCCCTCTGCAATCCCTGTCCTGCTGGCAGGATCCTCCAGCTAGCTCCACCAGCAGCGTTCCTACAGTGCTCCTCAATTGGTTCAGCACGTGGGTGATGTTTGAGGTCCCTCCCATCCCAAACCATTCTGCCATTGTGTGACTGATGTGGTAGGGGGGCGGGGGGGCTGGGAGGGGGTAACCTCCTCCATTCCCTGGGCCATGGGCAGCTCGTGGGCCAGCTTTGTTGTGCAGAGGTCAGCAGCTGTCGGCGTGGCCCCTTTAAGCCATCCCTGTCCCTCGGTTCCCAGCGCTGTGAGGCTGCCTGTCAGCAGGGAGCATAAAACAGATTGTGACACAGGGCAGTGATTTTTTTAACAATCCTATTATGAAAGACAGAGTGCTCCCATTTCCTTTGCAGCTTTTATCAAGACTTAAATTGCTGCCAAGGGAGGGGAGGAAAAAAAAAAAAACACCACAAAAAAAAAAACCCAAACTTCACTGCTTTTATTTTTAATTTTTTTTTTATTTTTTTTTTAAGAAAAGATTTTGCTTAGTTACTAAATTCCTCCCTAAGTCTCCTCCAAGCAAAGATCCAACAGTATCCCTATTAAATTATATAGAGCGAGTCCAGTCCTTGGCTGTCAGCGGGACCCATCAGTCCTAATTTATCGCCCCAGGAAACACAGTACAATTATGGTAATAAATAATAATAGGATTCAGTACATGACAACATGAATGATGGAGCCTCTCAGAACTCATTTACATTGCTTTGTGTTGCAATCACCCTGCTTCTAATGTAATGCCAAGCAAATGAGCCTTTTTGAATATTGTGCAATCTATTGCAAGTCAACTGGCACAAAACTCACTCAATAAATCATGTTCAAACACATGCCTCTAATGACAGGTAAATCAACAATGAAGTAATTGCATTTAATGTATTGAAATACTGGACAAAAACAGTGACCTCGAAGTGACTTTTTGTAGAGGGTTTGATATAGTTGCAATGGCAAATGGGTCTTTTTTATCGGGCCCTTATTGCTCAGATGCACACGTGAGAACCGACGATGCTGTTCCATCACACAGCCGTATTTACAGCCTTCCTCCTCCCGGCTGCAGTGCTGGGCTCACTCCTGGGCCCACGTAACCCCTCACTGAGGATGGATGTGGTTAACAACCAGTGAGGCACTGCAGAGCAGTGTGACTCCATCAGAGCCATCGGCTCTGCCCATCCGCTGCGCTGGGGTTCAGCTCTGTCGCTTTCAATTGACTTTGTTCTGAGTTTCCCCAATTTCCATGTTTCATTTGTTGTAACAGAAGAGGGAAAAGTAGGGCTGGGCTGCAGAGCAGAGGCTTCAGTAGCATCTCCTGTCATCCCTCCTGTGCTTTCTTACGGGTTATTTCTGGGCGGTTGGACAGCCAGGGAATGCACTCCTCCAAGTTCTGCTTAACCAGAAGCTTTGCGTTTGGTGGCACAGCCAGCATTACAATTACATTTCTGATTGCTCATGGGATGTTTCTGGGGAGAATGCTGACCTGATTCCCCAGTGCCTTGTGCAGACATTGACACCTTTGCAGAATTTGCCTGTGGGCCCATTTCTATGGTCCCGGTGGCCCTGGTGGCTCTGTGTGCAGAGGGGAGCTGAGCCAGCAGCACGGAAAGGAGAGCTCTGAGCAAAGCAGAACTTCCATGTTGCCCCACAGAAACAAGGTATTGTGGCAGAGGAACATTTTAAGTTTCTATTTGAGGGCTAATGAAGAAACTGCTTGACAGCTTTTGGCTCCAACTTTCTTCCCTTACCCTTCCCTTGCAAGGGAATTTGTCAGGTGTCAAAGGTCTCCTTGGATTCTTCAGGCAGTGGAAAGGCTTTACATATCCCCAGGCTTGACTGTCTCTGCTGATAGCTCCCATATGATGTGAGCTGATTAGCAAAACGTCTAGAGTCAGGACAAAAGAACTATTAGCTCAGAAAAAAAAAAAGAAAAGAACAAGAATTTCTCCAATTGTAGAAAATTGTTACCAGTTGTATTTACCATCCCATTTGTTCCTCTGCAGCAGGATTGCGAGGATGCAATAGCCCTGTTTTCCTAGACACAATTCCTCCAGGACTTCACTTACAAACACTTCCAGTGTTGATCTTGTGGCATTTCTGCATTTGTTTGTTGCTGTTGGTTTTGGTGTTTATTTTGGGTTTGTTATTCTCCCGACTGTTACGATGCCTTCATGCCACCCCAGCAGCACGGCAGGTATTTGCATTACACAGCTGTGCATTACAGGGCTGTGCATTACACTGTGGTACGTTACACATCTGTGTGTTATACAGCTGCATGTTGCAGGGCTGTGCATTACGCAGTGGTGCATTACACGTCGGTGTGTTATACAGCTGTGCATTGCAGGGCTGTGCGTTACACAGCAGTGCATTACACGGCTGTGCACACGTGCATGCAACAGCCATATATCGGCACGCGGGTCCTGCAGGGTTTGCTTGCACAGATTCTTTCCCCACTCCCCCTCCTGCTGTCTTCCCCGAGCCCCCTGGTGTGAATTAATGTCAGCAGTTTGGCGGCAGGAAATAGACTCACTCCCCTTGTCATTTTATTACGCAGCTCCCAAGAGCCAATAATCAGGCTCTGGCTGTGAAAAGGCCCCGGCTTAGGCAGCTTGATTAATGACTGGGGGTCACTGCGCTCCACCTTTCCCACTGGATCTCCGAGGCACACATACAGCCCAGCTGGAAGTGAACAAGAGTCTGAAAGTGAGGAATAAAGAGGCTGAACAATCAGGAACCGAAAACAGCCGCAGCCAAAACAAAAGGGAGGAAATGCTGCTTCATCCGAGAGCTGTGGGGTTTTTTTTTTCCCCCTGTGGTGAATTCAGTGGAGCTGCATTAAGTGGAGGTGGGGATGGGTGCAACCTGCAGGGGTTTGGGAAAGTTTTTATTTTGGTGTAGGTTTGAGGTAATGTGAATGCTTCTTTTCCTTCGCTGCCCCTCCACCATCCGTTCTGCTACTGAGAACAAGTCCTGTGCTTAGCAAACACCAGGAAAGAGGGAGGACTAAAGCGGGAAAGGAAACTTGAATGGGAGCGAGCACTATGAGCACTGCCACATCTGCAGGCTCCAAGGCCACCCCTGCAGCCTTCCCTGGCTCCTGGGGGAAGGGCAGGGCAGAGGGCCTGCGTTTGTACATCATTCCCCAGGAGAAATCCCTCCTGGTGGAGTCACTGGTCTCCATGCTCTGCCATGAGTCACATTAACCCCCAATCTCTTCACTTCCCTCGTCCGACACCTGGTTACAAATTACCCCCTGACCTTACAAATGCACCATCCTCTTACTGTGACTTCACCAGTTGCTCCTCTTTGTAGGCACGAACGCAGCACGCTCAAAGTAGAACGTTTTTCATTGAGGCTTAACTTAATACATCCCAACTTTTATTTGCTCCAATGGCAGTGAGCGGCTCCGCTCACAGCGATGGCGTTCAAGGCTGTGCAAAAGAGAGATGAAATGTTGCTGTTGCCCTACTTTGCAGAACGAGGAGCGATATTGGAAGTGGGGGAAATCGGTCCAATAACACTCAAGAAACTGGCAATAAGGGAGGCATGTCAGTCACTGGTGAGAACAGAGGGAGATTTTGGATTTAATTCACCTCAAATTTCAGTTGATTCTGCACAAGTGATTTTTGATTCACTGCAGACAAGAAAAACGCTGATTTGCTGGCTGAGTCAGCTCGAGGAATCTCATTTGGGTACGGCAAGTTTTGTTTTGTTGTTAAAATAAACAATGAAAACATCTTCATCAGAAGAAAAGGTGAAACACTGCCCTCGACTGAACTCCTTGACTGAACTCCTGGTCTTTAGGGAGGCAGAGAAAATTTCTGTGTGTGATTTCCCACTGTGTTAAGCAATCCTATGTAAAACAAACTGGGTTTTGAGACGGAATGGGAGGGGAAGGAAAATGAACTGATGAAACTATGAAGTTTCCCGGACCTTCTGGTTGGCCATAGCAAATCCTCATCCATGAGATCCCCATGCTATGCTCCCTCTGCCTCCCCAGCACCTTTC
This sequence comes from Alectoris magna, assembly GCA_030625065.1. Classification (NCBI taxonomy): domain Eukaryota; kingdom Metazoa; phylum Chordata; class Aves; order Galliformes; family Phasianidae; genus Alectoris; species Alectoris magna. The sequence continues at coordinate 3,697,085 of CM060587.1, forward strand.
CCAGCACTCTGTGTTGCACAGCTTTGTGCCAACGCTTGGGAGGATCTTGAGCAACCTAGTAGGAAAGACACCGTGGTGGTCACTCCATTTTCCTTTGCTTGCTTTCATCCCATTGCTCATTAGCGTGAACGCAATGGCCCATTCCCCCACATTGACATGGCCCTCCCGTCACCTCCCAGTTTCCCAACCCCATGCCAGCTGCCGGCCCCATCCCTCCCACCTCTCCCCATTTCCCCAGTTGTGTTGGTGTCACCCAGCTGGATTTAGGGACCCCGATGTGCAGAGCAGGGAGGTCAGGCTCAGAACTCCGCGGGGCTTCGAACAACTCTGCTCAAGATCCAGCAAACTCAATACCCGAGGAAATTAGGTTGCTAGGATCCCGAGATTGTTTATTATGCTCTCAACTTTAATTAGCTGTAAGTAACATCATGTCAGTGTTCTGCCACAAATGTTAAAGCTGTCAAGGCAATTTTACTGAGTCTGGCAGCTTAAATCAGAAACAAGAAAGTCAACATGTCAATAATGGATCTAGACATGATGGATATATTAAAGGGGAAACCTAAAAGTTCTGGACTTCATTATACTGACTTCAGCTCGGAAAATGCATGCCTGAGAAATCTGCACCTCATTGGAAAAGCCCCTTGGAGGTATTGTTCTCAATTATGGGGCACTTCTCCTCACCTTCCTGCCTTTGGTTTTTGCAGCGTGTGCCTTACGAAATGAATTAAGGAAAAGAGCAGGGGGTGGAAATAACCCATTCAGGTTCAATTTCTACCAATATGTCTGCAGAGGTGAAGAGGGTACGGTGAATCTGTGGCCCCCCCCCCCCTTTGAAAAGGACTTTAAAATCCCAAAGAGAACGCGGTCAGGTTTAACACCAGCAGTTTTTTCACAGCAGGTGAAGCACGAGGGAGCATTTCCTTGCTGGAATCCAGGAGCTGGTGCTTGGTGCAGCACCTGAGCTTAGCAGCTGCCCCCAAGGAGGAGTCTGCCTTCTGCCTTCATTGAGGCACTTGGCTTTTCCAAAGCGTTTCTGTTCCCATTTGCTGCATTTGGTTTGGGATTGGGTCAGTGTCACCCTTCATCTCCCTACAGATGCTGCTCACACGCTGCAGCTGCCTTTCCCAAAGCTCAGCAGTGTGCTAAGGCCATCACAGAATGACAAATTTGGCCCCCGTGCTCAACTCGCTTTCCCTTCCATGTTTGGCTCCCCCAGATGTTGTTGGTCATTTCCGGGTTGTAATTAATAACAATAAATCAAGTGAGTCCATCAGGGCTGGCTGCTTCCTGCCACCACTTGGCTTAAAGGGCCATGTTGTGTGTGTTTTTTTTCCAGATTTTCCAACTGTTGGTCAAGGGAAGCTGTCAGATGGGGGCTGTTGGTTAATAATAAACCCCACCACATTTCCTCCCTGGGAAAGTAACATCTCCACATCTGCTTTTGGGTGGAAACATCTGTTCCGTCCAAGCCCTGTCTGTCTTGAGAAGAGACAGGCATTCTGGGAAAGCGTTCCAGCTGGGTGCGATTTTTGCTTCTTCTTTTTTTTTCTTCCCCTTACCCAGAAATCTTCCTGACATTGCAATGCGCCAACAGCCAGCAGTATCCAAACGTTTGCCAGGCGTTTGTCTCTTACACAAAGCAGTACCAGCAACCCGGGGAAGTCATGAAAGATGCAATGAGATGGAGGAAAAGAAAAACAAAAGTTCTCTCTTACGGATGCAAGTATGTAAGAAAGGTGTTGTCAACAATGCGAACACACAGGAGCACAGCAGCTGGGGCCTCGCACAAATGGGAGTCTTGTTCTATAAACAAGTGTCAGTCAATATAGCAGCAAAATTAGGTACATATTGCACTACACACAGTGGTGTTTGGCCCCAAGGCATCTCACCAAGGAGCAGAAATCCCCACTGCTGTGGGCTTTGGTTCCTCCAGGAAAAGGTCCACATCTTGCATTGGTACTGTGTCAGCTGTAGTGACATCTCTAGCAGAGTTGAATTGTAGTGTGCTGTGCTGGGGCACACAAGCAACGTTTGACAGCAGTATTGGCTCAGGTGCATCTCCAGTCTTTACCTTCTTGGCCCAGAAGCTGGTAGATGAGCAGGGAATGCTACCATCTCACTGCCAAGACCAAGAAACCCCCTCTTCACTGGTGCTCCACTTGTGGTTTCACTCCGCAACCACTTCAGCTTCCAAGCTCCACTTTCACCACTCACGTTCTAAACATCATCTCCATGTGCTGCTGTCCCATCTGAGAGGCTTGCGGCGCACAGTGAGCCATGAGGGCTGTTCTCTGCTGCCAGGCACTCTGCCCAGAGCCGGCATCCCTCCCTTCCTTGGAAGCTCTGTGCTGTCAGCAGCAGGCGCTGCCCATCCTCCTGCCCAAGGCTGCGATGGAGAACCTTTGGCAATCCAAGCTGCTGTCCCCAGCTGCTGCCCTCTGCTCTCTCTCCACTCAGAGTGGTGAAAGCAAGCAGCCACTGCCAGTGAGGCTGAGGCTCTCCTTCCTCACCCCGTGGGCGCTTCCTGTGTTGCACTGAACATTTGTTCCTTGTCGCTTGAGGGGAAGAGCACAATGTGTATCAAAGCCAACAATGCTCCAGCAGTGAAAATGTGAGGAGAGATGCTAAACAGCTCAGGAAGGGATTGCGAGCCTTGGAGTGATGAAGTGGAGAACCGCAGCAGTGTGGCTGCAGAGGATCCGGGCCAATTATTTATTTTCCTGCGGTCTCTGTTGCTGCAAACAGAGGTGACTGTGGACACATCCGTGCCCCCGGCACAGCCCTGTGGTCCCAACCCTGAGCGTATGGCAGCTCTGTGTGTGCTGGGAGAGATGTCACCAGGAGCTCCGTGCCCTGAGGCCCAGCAAGAAGTGTGAGGAGTCAGTAGGAGCCCTGCCAGGCGATTGCCTGACTTTGGATTTTCTTTCATCACCTTTTCTTTTTTTTTTTTTCCCCTTCTTTGGATTGCAAAGGATTCCAGGTGGCAGAGATTGTGCAAAGAAGGGAGGGCATGGATCAGGCAGATCGTGCACAATGGCCCTGGGGTGGCCCAGCTCACCCTGCACACAGAGCACAGCTGTTGGTGTACGTGCAATTAGCCAGGGCTGGATGTAATGGGAAGCAGAACGGGGAGTTGTGCAGCACCAGCAGAGTGAGTGCTTGCCCAGGGCAGCAACACAGCACCTGCTGCTTCTCTGTAGGCATTCTCCAGTCGGTTCTGCACTTTGCTTGAGCTGGGAGCTGTGCTGCTGTTGGGATACGGGATGCAGAAGTAACCAGCACAGGGAATGCCATCTATTTCCTGGAGTGGAAGGGAGGGATGCACAGTACTTTAAGGAATTAACTCTGGGAGAAGGAGGAAAGCATCCTCAGCACATCCCCGCCAGGCGTGCCTTGATAACACAGCACATCATCCTCCCACCTTCTCCTCTGGGAGTCCCAAGTTGCCTCCCAACCTCAGCAGATTAAATGCTGTCACAGTGCTATGATCACCTCCAACGCAAAACTGGGAAAACTGAGGTGTTTTGAGGTGCTCTGTACTCCAAAGGAGCTGCTGGAGGGGCAGAGCTGGAACACTTTACTCCCCGCTGCTCCCCATCCATCCCCGGCCCCACTGCCCCTGCACTCTCCCTGCCTGGCATGGTGAATTCCATAGCAGAGGAGGATCTGTGTGCAGCATCCTGCTGCCTCCATTCATGGAACAGGACAGGCCCGCCCGCTCCCCTGCTCTCCAGCCATGTGTTGTACCCCATGAGCTGGCTTGTGGCATTTATTAGCGGAGCAGAAAAGTGCTTGCCTCATCACAGAGAGCAGCTGGAGACAGAAAGGTTTTCAAAGGCATGTGACTGACCTCTACCTCGGCTGCTGGGGGCCGCGGATTGCCGACTCAGTGGAATTTTTTTCTTCTTTCCTCCATCTCTCTCTCCCTCTCCCGTTCCTTTCCGCAGTGTCCTGACCTTGCGAGGCCGTGGTCTCCCCCCGATCCATCTCCCAGCTCTCAGTCTCTCCTGTGAACTCATGCTGGGAGATTAATTGCCACTATCGCCCCTAATCCATCACACTTCCCAAAGATTGTTTTGACATCTAGTTAATTTTTGGCTGATGATTTATCAAATTCTTATTACCGTGCTCTGAAGGGGCTCATTTATTGTGTTGATTCATGGTAATGATAAAGGGGAACCTTTTTGAATTTTAACTACATTCCCTCATGTTCTTCCCAGCACAGCTGAAGAGGAAAAAGGGAAAAAAATATAGCTGGGGACTCTTAATTCCTAGAGTAAAAAGGGGAGGGGAAAGAAAAGCCCTACCCTCCATTATTTGTTTGAGAGCCAAAAGTCCTAAAAGAGGTTAATATATATTAAGACATATTTTTAGAGTTCTGGTCTGGACTGTGTTTCAAGAGCATCCCCCCAAGGCTCTTTAAAACGTTTATTGCCCTGTAATATTACCTAAATGTCTACTACCATTTTATTCAAATAGAAGTTAATGCTAAATGATGTCAGTCATGTACCAGTGGAAATGTAAAACATGTCTCTCTGCCAGTCCATATGGCAATTCCAGCTTTTAAAAGTACACAGAAAATTTTCTGCAGCCCTCTATGTCATTCCCCCATCTTTGTTCCCACCTATTTTTAATTTGCTGCGCAGTTTTTAATAAGCCCAGATGGTAAAGGAAACACAGTAAATGTCCACTCTCTGTTTCTCTCCAGGCAGCTTAGGGAGTTGGAGCCCTTAAAGGAGAGGAAGGAATGTGGCACCAGTTTGCTGGCTCCGTGGATGGTTTTGGGGTTGCAGAGCTGCTGTAGGGTGTGTGCTGAGTGGGGTCCGATGGGTTGGGGTCACAGGGGTGAAAAGAATGGGAGTGAGCTCCTGTGCTCAGAGCACAGCCCCAGGAGCCTGGGGGAGAGCTCCTGGCTCTGCTCTGGTCCTTCCCTTGTGATTCCAAGTGGTGATGTGTGCTCTGCATCCCCTGGTTCCATATGCGTGAGTGGGGAGGATAACCCAGCTCTTTCTCCACCTGCCTGCACCACAAACCGAACCTTGCACAGCCAATGGGGTGGAGGATGCACTCAGGACAACGCTGCCCAGACCTGGGACAAATTGGCTGGGAGCTCCTGGGGTTGTTTCATCAGGTGGGGCAACTTCCTCAGCAGCTTCCATCGAAGGCTGGTAGTGTTAAGTGGAAAAAAAATAGAGCAAAATACCCGGGACAATATCTGTTTTTCTGTTTTCCTTAAAGAAAGTCTCAGAATTTAACAAAAATAATGGTTTGAAAATACTGATGATACTTCTAAAAGCCAGGTCCTGCCCCGATGCTGGGGTAAGCTCGAAGCAGGGTTGAAGCTCCTGAGAGTCTGTTCACCTGCATCGCATGCTCTATCCTTTATTTTCCTTATTTCTCTCTTCTTCCCCTCCTCTCCCTCCCCCTCCCTTCCTCCCCCTCGTCCTCTGCGCCTCTCATTTTCCATCCCTTTAAATGAGGTCACCCTGACTGAATGAAGGACGCAGAGAGCGGGAGAGGTCACGCATTAGCACTGCTATAACTGTGCTGCTACTGAAACCAGGCAAGTCATCCATCACGGCCTCCACTACTCCATTAGGCCCCGCATGAAATATGCCCTGCTCTGGATCGCACGGCCATACATCTCCCCGTCTAGACACCTTCCTGTTGTGTGAAGATCAATGCCGCGCGGTCATGCATCATGTGTCATCCAGTAGCCCTCACTCTAATAATCGTGTCTATTCTCCAGTCTGCAGAATAAATTATGGTCGCTGTGAAAGTACTATATTATTCAGCAACCTTGGTCACTAATGGATTATTGGTTTATTGGCTGATAATGTGAGCTCTTTTTTTTTTCTTTTTTTTTTTTTTTTTTTTTGGCTGGATCCTGTCTTTATTTATTTTTTTTCCACGGTTATTATTCTGAATGATGGCCGATTTGGGTTCTCATCCTCAGGGCTCTCACCCTCACAAAGCAATTGTAATAATAAAGCCCTTTGACCATGGGCCTACTGCACTGGCTCATGCTTAACAAGGATGGCTTTGGCTGGAATAGAAGTCACATCTCTCTCTTTACCGGTTTGGTTTCCCCTTCCCATTGGACTTTATTCCTTGACCCCTTTTTGTAGACTCATGGAATGGTTGGGTTGGAAGGGACCTCAGATACCATCAGATTCCAACCCCTACCATGGGAGGCTGCCGACCACTACGCCAGGCAGCCCAGGGCCCCATCCTGCCTGGCCCTCAGCACCTCCATGGCTGGGAGTGCCTGAAGGGGCTGGGAGCAAAGAGCCAGGCGGTTCCCTCCAGGTGCCTGCAGGCACTGCTGGTGATGGCACCCATCACCCACTGGGCTGGCAGGTGGCACAGGAGGAGGAGGAGGAACCCCGTGGGGAGGAAGGGCTGGGCAGGGCCGGACGGACCCGTCTGGCACAGCGTTAATTGCCTGTAAGAGTGCTGCACTGCTCCGCCGTGCCTGCCTCAATGTCAGCTGCTAATTTGTTACTGTTTGTTTGTACATGACAGTAATGTGTTTACCTCATTAGGGGATGTCAAAGTTCCCCAAATCTGTAGCTGGGAGATTACGAATTTCCTTTGCTGACGTGCGGAGGAAGCACAGCAGACGAGAGAGAGGGGTTTTGGCAGTGGGATGAAGGCAAAGCGGAAGGATGCGTTAACCCTTGGAGAGCTCAGTCTGAGCAACAGAAAGTCACAGCCTTCCTGGGAAGGGGCTGCTGCTGTTGTTACCCAAACCAGATCCGTGTGTCAGGCTGTGGTTATTAAATCCCCTTAGACACCACAGCAAGGTCTGTGATGTAAAAGCTGTAAAAGCTCTTAAAGCAAGGACATGAGAAAGAATGGGCATATAAAGAGAGATTAGAAAACAGCCTCCATACATTGCCCTCACCTGCTCAAACCGCTGCCAGGTCTGCGTGCAGCTACTCACTGAGTGGCTGTTTTCCATTAGTTATGATTAAACTACCCTGCAGTTAGTTGTTTGTTCACTCCTTTCCTCCAACCAGTTCTAATATTGGCCATAATTATTGCAGTGGTGGAGGATTCCCTCAGACAGCCCCTCGGTGGGTTTGAAGCTGGCCTTGGCCACATCCAGCGCCTGTGATGGGCTCTGGGTAAGGCCACCAGGGGCTGCAGATCTTGGTGTTGCCTTCCCCTGTTTGATGACATTGGACCTCAGTGACTTGTGCCTTCCCTTATCCAATGGCTTTCACACCTGTCTGGTTTAGGGGATGGCTCTGAGAATGAACTAGTTAAGATTTTGCCAATCATTCTGAAGCCACTAGAGGCTACTGCTGCCTGTGTTGTCTGCCAACGCATCACATTCATCACCTTCCATGTGAATGAATTCCTAGGATGCTGTCCAAACTGACAAGAGGAGCAGGGAATACCTCCTGTGAGGGCAGAAGGAAGGCATTAGGAAACTAAAGGAGCCATTCAGGAGCCACATCCCACTCCCACATCCCTGTTTTCATGGTCCCCCATGCTGCTGGAGCCCAACAGTGCCATGCACCCATCCCTGGAGCATCGTGGCTGCAGCTTTTGGAGGAGGGAAGGGAAGGCCAAAGGAATAGGGACCAGGGAAGGTCTGCTTTCACTCCGTGGGGTCACTGCAGCACATGCTAGGAATTCCTCAGCAGCTGGTGCCTGACAGGCAGAGGGAGTATCTTGGGGAAGATCTCAGCAATCGGCTTGACGGGAGCGGCTGGTTCTGCTTCCTCTGAGACACAGCTCCAGCACCACATTTGACTCTGCTGATCAGATAGGAGCTGCATTACAAGGCAATATTGTGGTTTCCCTTAATGTCCTGCCAAACTACATTTGTCTTCTCATTCCTTCCCCACCCTGCCTGAGCTGCTCAGGTCACGGCATGGAGAAAAAGCCTTCCTTGTGAGGAGGAGGATGGAACTGGGGCTGATCACAGCCCTGATGTAGAATCGAGGTTGATGAGTGTGTTTTATATTAGCCAGGAATGAGGCAGAATAACTTAGTTAGAGGTACTTTAACTGGCTGCTACAGAGAGATCTTGACCTGAAAGGATGCATGAAGAGCTCTACAAGATTGAAGAAGCAGTGGTAAAATCCTGGAAGGTTTCCCGTTAGTATTTCCAAAACCATCAAGAACGTGGCTCAAAATAGGTAGCCTTCCAAGTATGTGAATCCACAGTGAGGAACAGGGCAATGTGATTAATTTGGCTGAGTGCTGTTCAAGGCCTGGAATGGCAATGTTTGGAGGGCTGAGGAATGGCTGTGCTCGGGTCTTGGTGCTGCAAGGAGCAACCCTGTGTGGGCAAAGGGCAGGAGTGCAACAGCCAAGTCTGTCCTTCTTATCTCTTAAAATCAGTGAGGAATTACAGCAATTTGTTCGTGTGCCTAAACGCTGCTGCCGAGGTCTGCTCACAGTCATCCTGAATCATCTCAGTGTAGAGGAGAAACCAAGTAAACAGCAACAGCCACATCAGACCCTGAGCAGCACCAGCCAAAAATATTGCTGCGTGGCGGTTCCAAGTGCCATCAAGCATATGGCTAGCAAGGGCACTTTGTCATCTCTGCCTAGCAGGACTGAAATACTGTGCCGTCAGCTTCCATCTGCATCTGTCAATGGAAGAAGGCTTCCATCATACAACCTCTGTAGGTAGCGAGCAGGAAAGGTGCTCTAAGGTACTCTGTTTTCTCTAAAAATTGGTAGAAAGGCTGGGCAGTGGCTTTGCTTAAAGCATCAGGGTACAGGTGGTAACAGCCAGAAGGTGCTGTGGCCATGGAGAGGTAGGCTGAGCCCGGAAGAATTACATAGAAGCTTGTGCTGATTTTAATTATACATAAAATCAGATGGAAACACACATACACACATCTGGCTGTGCAGTGGCATGAGAACACGTGGCCATTAGCACCCAACACCTGCACACATGGCTAACAACTGCCAGCAGGCATGGCCATGGGTCTGCATATCAGTGCGTGTGTGCATGGGGAGGAGAGAAAAAACTGAGGAAGGAAATGGACTGAAACCTCCCAGCTTTCCTCTGTCTGCTGCTCCAGAGATCTCTTTCCTTGAAATTGCTCCTTGCCACAGTGATGTAGGGCTCGCAGGGCTGCCTGGGACCCTCTATCCATCTTCTGCAGTCAGACAGAGAGGAGAAAGAGGGAACCCCCCAATTCCTGAGCATGTTTCTCCATTTGTTTGATCCATAGCCGTGGCCCTCCACCTGCAGAGTCCCTCAACTATCACATTTCTCCTGCTCTGGCCGATAACGAAGATAATTGTTTCATCCACTTTGTCAAGCTGAAATGAAAAGAGGGCAAAGCAAAATGATGCCATCATAAATCATCAGGCTGAGACAGCAAAAAAAAGGACAAGATAGTGACTTCATTAAGGGTTATGTATTGTGTCATTAAGTTGGCAGGGGTCACCTTTCATGTCACGCAGCAGCCCCATGATGCATTGCCGGCTCCTCTTTCCAATAAAATTAAACGTAGATGTAAAACTGATTAGGCCATGTTTGCTTCAGCCCAAGGCAAGGGAACTGCACGGGGAATAATTGATACAAGATCGCGACTGATTTGTAATGGCAGCGATTTCTCTTCCTGGTCATTTCTTCGCTGACCTTGCCCATTAAAATAAGCCCAGCTGCCTCGAGAAGAGAGACGCACGTTCCACCCGTCCTCCCCCTGCCTGGAATTCATTTCCTCACTCTGCTTCCTCGGGTTTCTCACTCAGCATCACTGCAGGTTGGCGGTCCATGGCTCAGTGTGATGGGGTACAGCCCCTGGTGCCTTACTGGTGTTACTGGTACGTCCATACTCACATCACTCCCTGGCTGTGGCATTGCACTCCTGCCTGGAAGGCACTGCCACTCTCCTGGCTCCGCCGCACACTGCTTGCTCCTTGGATGCCCTTTATTTCCCCTTTCCTTCCCCTGCAGCATCTGTCTGACAGCACAGTGCCCACAACAGCACTCTGTGCTTCACAGGAACCTCCCTGGTGCCCCATATGTTTTGGTGCCCAAGGAGCCTCAGCGCGCATTTAAACTCCCACCATTCACAGTGCTGTCAGGGAAAGGGAGGGAAGGTGAGCACAGACCAGGGGTGAAGGTGGAGGCAGCACCAGGATTTTAACTTCTGTTTGCTCTTCCCTGCAGGGGGATTGAAAGATGGAAAATACAATGCTCAGCTGGAGCACAGCACAGAGCTGCAAAACGTTCGACCTGGGTGGCTTTCAGAGGGATTACTTATCCACTTAGAGCTAAATATGTGTTTACATGATCTGATGGAGCAGAACTCTCACTTGCAACAACTGTGCCTCATTCTTGATGCCTTTTGGCCAAGGTTTTCCTAAGTGGCTTCTGGATTCGGGGCTCTCAGTCTGAGAGAGGGCCCCAGTTTGTGAGCAATGCCATTAAAACATGCTGGAAAACTGCCTGGAGGGATGGTGGAGCAGATTCCTCCTACAGCCACAGAGCACTCTGCAAAGCCCCAGACCTTATTTGGGGATGGGTTCAGAGCCCCCCCTGCTCCCCTCGTTCACTCAGGTCAGGGAACCTCCCAGCTCTCGGGCAATGGGATTGATTGAACCGAACGCTCACAGTAATGGCACTGGAAGGAAGCAGAGTAAATAACAACCGCTGGATCCCCTTTGCAATGAAAAACTATTAGGGAGACAGAACCAGTAAAACAAACACCATTCCATGCGTCAATCTGAGACATATGAGCTAAAAATACGTAGAGGGAGAAAGCATGCACGAGAGAGGGGATGCAAAAGCCTTATAAATGGTGAAGTGAAAAACACCTATTTCCTATGCAATAACTAATACAGCATGGAACAAAGGAGCTGAGGAGCTGAGACCTTCTCTCCATAAACAACCAGTGGAAATATAAACATTTTCTGGGGCGCAGACGACTGATGCTTCGATTTTATTTTACTTTTCTATACATTTGACAGCTAAATTCAGTCGTTTGCGAACAACGCGGCCGTAAAAATGAGTAACAATGATTGGAGGTATCTTACTTTTGTTTTAATGGGCTCTGGAGTGATTCTCCAGAGCTGCTCCAACCCATGTGGGGAGGAGGGGGTGAGATCCTCCAGCAGATCCTCAGTGGCTGTTTGCAGACCTCACAACAGCAGAATTCCCCCAGTTTACACCGCTGGGGATGGGGCCTGGAGGGCTCCTGCAGTGCTGGCTCCAAACTCTAAATAACGCTGTCCTCATCTGCCCTGTTTGGGATTTGTTTGCAGAGCCCCATTGCAGGCAGCTGTCTGCAGAGCACTGCCTGGGACAGGCACAGGGGTGGGCTGCAGAGATGTTATCATCTCTTCAAATTTTCCCTTTCTTTAATTGTTTCAGCTATGTCAGACTGGAGCAGGGGGGGAGGGTTCAGCAAGCAGAATGAGTGAGGCATTCCCTGCCAACCTTCATCATTTGTATAAAACTGTGAGATCAAGGGGTGAAGTATATCTGCATGAGAGCTGGCAGGGGCTCTGGCCATCCCTGCAGCGGTTTTGGTCTGTTTTCATCCACAAACTGCCCATAAAATATAGGTGAAGCTGGAAAATTCCCTGTACTTCGGTTTACCTGCCTGCACAAGGTAACTCACCAACATGAACTGCTTTGGGATTCTGGGATTAAGGAAACCTTAAGGTTTGCTTTCTGTTCTCAGCAATGTAAATCTTTATGGGAGTTTGTATAACCCTTCTATGGACACCTGCGCTATGGTAGCACAAGGGAATGAACTTTGCTCTGCGTCCATCTCAGTGTAAATTAGCATTTGGGCCTCAGGTTGAGGAATTTCCCCAAACCACGGGGCCGACGTTTGCAGTGGGTGGAGGAGAGCACGTCCTAGGGGTGAATTCCCCAGGTACCCAAGGATTACTTGGCTGGGAACTCGCTTAGGGGCAGATCCTAAATCATACAGCCCTGTGCTGCGCATCTGCTCTTCGGTGATGTGATATTAGGTGATATTTAAAGCTAAAGCCGGCTCTGGTGGTGAGATTTAAGAGGTTGGAAAGAGGAGCAATAAGGAACCGTGAACAGGAGCTTCAGCTGAAGGTGGAAATCAACTGCTTTGCAAAAAAAAAAAAAAGCCAGGAAAAAAAAAACAACATATATTATCAAAAGTCCCATCAGGAGGGCTCGTGCTACGCAAGGTGAGGATTTCCATGCTCAGGCCCCGGGTCCCAGCGAGCTGCTGAGGCTCAGAGCAGTCCCAGTAAGTGCTGCAGTGACTGAGAGCACCCTGGCACAGAGCTGCACTCCATCCACACCTCTGACCTCCCAGCATTTAGAAAAGACATCTTCCGAGATGGATGCACACCCGCAGGGATGGTGAGAAAGGGCAAAGCGCATTCCTGCCGCACTCCCCCGCTCTCCGCTCGCGGCCTCTCCCACCTCCAGCGCTCTTTTAGTGCCAATTGTAAGAGAGCCAGAAGACATGTTGGGAAAAAACTGGGGGCTCATTAAGTGGATCAAATGTTAAGGTAACATTATGTGCCACAGCGCGTCCTGCAGGCTGCTGGGGACGGTCACCAGAGGTGGCTGTGATGAGCTCCATTTCTGCTCCTTCGCAGGGCTGCAGGAATCAGTGCTGTGCCTGAGGCTGCAGCAGAGCTCCCCGTGCACTGCCCTCAGCCCATGCACAGGGTGTTATGCCAGCTGTTCCTAGGAGCTGTGGGCTGAGAGGTGCCAGGATGCACCAGGCATCGCGTAGCGAAAGCAAGAGGAGCTGAGGTGATCCCTGCTCCAGCACCACATTGCCCAGCACCTCCTTTGGCTTCTGCCCAGCTCGTGCCATGGAGTGGGGATGGTGAGCTGTGATCCCAGAGCGATTTTTCTTAATGTCTTTATATAGATGAGTTAACTCAGAGCCTTTCCAACACAAGCATGTTTTTCTGTTCCTTCATCCTGACCTTGGCATTTTCTTTCTCCACTCCAAGTTCTCTGCTGTCCTCTGGCCAGCTTTGCCTCTCATTTGTCAATGTTATTATTGAATTTTCAAATGCCAGTAGTGCACATAAATCAATGGCTGGCTTCTCCCCAGTGGCATATCCCTGCCACATGTGGTCATTCATTTTTTTTAATAAGTCCTCCTCTCCTTTCACCCATTTATAAAAATGCATCTTGTTCGCCTGCCGCCGTCCATCATCCGGTGAGTCCAGCTATTTGTTGCCCCTGAGTGCTTATTCATCAACGTTTTCAAAAGCAAAATCACTCTTCGCCTCCTGCTCTTATTGTGCCATCAATCTCGACTGGGGATCAATAAACCTCACTTTTGCAATTTTTTCCCCCCCCCCATCGTCCTGCACTGGCTTTCCCAAAGTCTGGTGGTTGTATTTACATTTCCAACTGATCACCGGGAGCAGGGCAATGACAGCGCCGAGCAGCAGGATGCTTTCATTTGCTCCCAGCATGGCAATAACTTGGCTGGCATCGCTCATCCCACCTGGAGACCCCAAGGATCAAACATTCATCTCCTTCCCTCTCTTCTCAGCCTCGGGATTCCAAGTAGGGTGAAGATAAGCCCTGGCCATGCGCTTCTCACAGATATCAGCCCTGGGGATGGGGAATGGGTGAATATTCTTCTTCTAAACTGAATTTAAATGAAAAATAGGTTTTCGCTCAGAATTGAAATTGCCATTGAAAAGTCATTTTTATGGGTTTTTTTTCTTTGTTTTTCAATAATAACAATCAAAACTGAAACTTTTTCAAACTTTCCTACTCCAAAAATACTCTTTAAAGCATGACATTTATTTCTGAAGCTGTTTCCAAGAAAACAGACCGTTTTCTTTTTTGACCAGAAATGTTTTCCGAAGCTGAATATTTTCACCTGCCTTCTGAAAAAGCCGAACGTTGCTGTTATCAGCTTTATCTTCTCGTTGACTTTCTAAAACCCCCACCTGAAAACACTTCCAGCTTCTGAGATTTTCCACCCCGTGCAGATAACGGGACTTTTGTTTGTGGCAATCACAGCTGTGATGGAGCACGTGGAGATGGGGCTCAGCCCCATGGGTTGGATGTGGCCGTGCCTCCCTGGCACGTTGCACTTCCAGCCCTTTTCTGCATTCATTGGAGACAGAGGGGAGCCTGCCCTCCTCAGCCCTTCCCTAACGAGGCCAGGGATGGGATGTCCCAAACAACTTTTCAACCGGAGAAACCTGCATAAAGAAGAAAAGCAGCAGACAAAAACGTGTGCCAAGGCAATAAATTCCAGCCGCAATCACGAACATTTTGTGGTTTGACACTTAATTGATTAACTAATTTGAGGCAACAAGATTTAGTGTAGCAGCAGATTAGTGTGGAAGGGCCGATGAGGCCGCGCTCCCATCTCCAGGCAGCGTTGGCTGCAGGAGCAGCAGAGGAGATCCCCCATGGCTCAGCACCGGGGGAGCGCAGCGGAAAGGTCAGGCGCTGACTTATCAGCATAGACAAAATCCCTTCCTATAATATATGTGTTTATTCTCAAATTAAATATATTAATGTATTATTTGTTCTTAAAATGTCATTCAATAGATAGTAGGCTTAGGTTTCCTGGCAGACCTTTGAAGCTTAAAGAGTAATGTAATAATAGTACATTAATCCATAAGCTACACAGCCTTCTCCCAGCAGACCCCAAACTCCAGAACTGGCTCCGAAGTGCTGAATTTGCTGCATCTGTTTCTAGGAATTTCTGTCTAACAATAGTGGGTTTGTTGGAGGCTGCTCTGCCCATTCCGGCATGAAATGCTGCTTTTCTCCTCCTCCATCTGTTCGGCATTAACATTTGGGCACCTGTACGTGGTGTTTCTGGGGGCAAAGGCAGGTGTCCCTCTCCATAGCCACGCACATCGTGGTTCCCCTGAAGCAGGGTGGGCTCCCAGCACCGGATCCCACTCCCCACAGCCCTGCTAAGAGTAAGGCTGCAGAGCCAAGGTTTGGTTTGGGCCGAGCCCCAGCTTGAGCTGGAGGAAATGCTGCATTTGGACTTTTCCCCAGGCTGAATTCTTGGCACAAGGAAATCATCTCTTGGAAAAAAAAAAAGAAAAAAAAAAATTAGAAAAAAAAAGTCTTGAAAGAATGTCTCCATCTTTTCCTCCAAATCATCCATCCATCTATCTGTTTGTCTGTCTAGAGATGATAGCTTGATAGCTCTCTAAATGCCAAACCTGATGTTTTGGAGAGCTTGGAATCCTTCTCTGAACCGCTCTGATTTTAATTCTGCAAGTCTTAATACTTGATTGACAAATACAGCTAAACAATCCATCACAGTCGCCTTATCTAAAAAATGTAACCTTTTTCTGTTTATGGAACACGCACATGTGGAACATGTTTTTCTTTTACTGTCTATTTATTCCAGACAGTTCGGTGCATTCTTGTTTTTGTATCTCGCACTGGTTTTGCTGGCTCCTCCCGCCTTCCCCTACCTCACCTTTCACCTCTGGTTCCTGGAAAAGAGGCTGGATGCAAACAGCCCCGGCTGTGCGTAGATGTGGGGCTGAGAGGAGGGACCGTGGAGCCATTGGTGGGGCAGGGAGCTCCAGTGCTGCAGGGCTCAGTGCAAACAGGTCATGGTTGGGCTGCAGAGCACTGGGCGCTGCCACAACGGTGGCGGTTCTCATTGCACTCCTCTTTGGAGTGCTGTAAGGGAGATGGGAACCCTCCCTCATTTCATGCGATGTTGGTGGGCTGCCAATGCAGTGGGAGCACCTGACAGAAATTGATGTTAAGGTTTTGTTCGCCGCTGTGGGTGTTATTGCTGACGGTGTTGACAATTATTAAATTATGGCTGCTGCTCTAATGATAGTCAAAGTAATGTTGGTTAATTGCTAAGGCAAATTAACAGCTTTTGCAATTCCGTGTTTGAGGAGAAGCTTGGCAGAATGGTGATGCTGAAAGAGTTAATGCTATGGGGAGGAACCCACGCAGCCCCACTGCTGCCCCACTCCCATCCCAACCCCACCCCACCCAACGCCGCGCTCTCCAGCTCTGCTCACAAATGGCAAATATGGAAATAAATCATGGCTGAAGGGAGCAGGTTTGGCAGGAAGGAGATCCCACCCTGCTCTGCTTCCCAGAAGCTCCCACTGCCCCACAGAGCAGAGATTTCCTTAGGTGACCCCGGATCCCAGAGGCACAAAGGTCACCGAGGGAACATGCTGGGATCCTTCTCCTCAGCCCTTGTAATGGTATTAGCAATGACTGTTTCTTACTCAATCATACTCCCAAAGGATTTTCAATAAACTTTTTATGTGCCATAACTGTTACATTAAATAAAGCTGAAAGTATTGAGTAAACTGACTGTAAATCACTTTAGATGCCTTGGAATTACATTAAGTGTGAGAATTATGGATCTTTTGCTGCTCGCAGAAACAGAGAGACGACAGAGCCAGAAATTTTTATGCTGCCAACCTTTCTGAGGGTTTTTTTAATTATTTCTTCACGCCACACAAGAGTGTTCTCCTTCTGTCCGTGGCTCTTCCAGGGACGCGTGGGGGCTGAGCTCTATCCCTGTGCTGTAGGATCTGGTGGTGCCAGGGGAGATTTTCCCTTCCAAACAAGCTGGGTTGACTGAAGCCTGGAGCTGAATGCTGGGGTAGTGTCGTAGAGTTGAAGAGTTCTATTGCAACAAGAGTGGTTTTCTGTTGGTAGACCAGCAGGCAATGCTGCATCTACACAAATATATGTCTGGATATAAACACATTTAGGCGCCCCAGAGTCAGCTTCAATGTATGTTCCATTCAGCACCCAATGGGGAGACGACGCAATAGAGCAGGCAAAACAGGCAAAGCACCTTTTGCTCCAGGATAAGGGAACTGCTCCTTTCCCCATCCAACCCCCTCTCCCAAACAGAGCACAGAAAAGCCCTCTCCTGCCCACAGCCACCCGATGAGAAAACAGTGAGAAAAGGGCTCCCAGTGGGTAAACCTCCTGTTCTGCTGATCTTGTAAATCAGCTGAATTCAGCATGTCACAGGCACGTCCTACAACACACAAGACAATGCCCAGATTTTTTGTAGTGCAAAAGCATATTAACCTTTGTGTACTCTTGCCGGGTTTCGACAAAAGATGTCTGTTAAGAACTGCAGGGCTCATTGTAATTGCTTGCCATGTGGGTAAATGATCCGGAGCTGTGTGAAGATAAGAAGAAATTGCTAAAGGCAAATCACCTGGGTTTTATTATGCTTGCCCTAAAAATAATTAGCATGGCCTATGAAATCATACTGCGAGGGGGTTTGTTTTAGCAGGAAACCATAACCTCGGCATTGTGGCTTTCTTTCTGGGGAGCTGATCTTTGTAGTGGTGTCGATGGGTCTCTTCCTGTTGTTTTCTTTTTAACTGCAGTGAAAGAGAAATGAAGGGGCTGGGATTGCTGTGAATAGCAGCGAGGTGCCTGGTTGGCAGCCTGTGGGATCTGGGCTGGGTTCTGCTGGAACCAGAGCCTGACCTTAAGGAAATCCCTGTCAGCATCCATGGGGATTGCATCCCCGTGCTGATGCCCCAGGCGCTGCTTCTAACACAGGATCACGGAATGAGTGCTGTCCACCAGGCACAAATCCACCGCCTCTTCTCAGAGCAAAATGTTGTTTTCCATTTGCTGCATCTATCCGGGACCGTGGAAATATCAAGGTTGTGAGAGAAAGCAGGGAGTAAAAGAGCAACTGCACACAAAATTACAGGCTTGCTGTTTTCGGTGCTCGCTGCTCGCAGTTCAGGGTGGGTTGCAGGTTATCAGAGCTCTGAAAAGCATTTGTGCACAGACGGCGTTACCAACCCTGAGCACCGGGAGCCCTGAGTCAGCTGTCCTCAACATCACGTGTTGGGGCTTAAATAATGAGGTATCCAGGAGCAGTAAATACGGGGCTGCTCGCCTGAAGCCTGCAGAGATTCTCGGGCTGTGTTCCAGCAGCTGTTCTTTGGCAGCCGATGGTTCCCCTACACCTGGGCACAGTCAGGTGCCTATGAGCCAAATGAGGGTTTGTGGGGCTCCCCAGGTTCCCGCTGCTCCCACCCCCCATCTCCAGCTGCACCGACACAGTATAAAAGCCCCCAAATTCCTCCCAGAGCGATGTGTGGCTCCAACAGTAACTTCCCCTGTGTGACATACAGCCCATCAGCGCTGGTTCTCCGTTTCTGGGTTCTGATACAGTTGTTTTTCTCTGTTTCATTTCCCGGTATTTGCTGTAATCCTTATGTAATCCTGGGAGATTATTTCTCATGGCACAGCCAGTAATTTATGGAGTTCTACTCTGTGTTTTCTCTATGGAGAAGATGAATGGAAGAAGGGCTGCTGCCTTACCAAAGCTGGTTCACAGCGTTCTGGTAATAGTCCTCTCTTTGGACTGAATGCTTCCATGTATCTCTGATGGATTTAAGTTGGTCTCCCAGACAGAAAGTCACTGTTCAGAGCTTCTCTCAGGTCCTGGGGGCTGCAGTGTTTATTGCCCTGTGATAACAGTGCACAGATGTGGATCTGATTTTCTCTTTATGCATCTGAAGTTTGGGTAACCGCAGTTCTCCCACTTGATTCTTCATAGCGTTTCAGGTGAAGCAAACAAACAAACCCCCATTGGCTTGCTGTTCCAGCAGCTCCCCACAGAAGCACGTGGTGGTTTCCCCAGTGATCGTTTGTACTGCTTTGCAGTGGGTCAACCAGTTTTGCTTTGTGTTATTTGCTTTCATCTGGTTGGGTCAGTAAGCACTCAGCGTGTTCCCCGTCAGCATGAGGTCTGTGGGTGAAATCCATCTTGTATTGAAAGCGAAGCTCTGGAGGGCTCAGGTGGGGTGTGAGCTGAAGTAGGAGCCGGTTGGTGCATTGAGACTCCCATCAGTTTAGAGGAGGCCAAAGGAAATACAAATGAACTGAGATGAAGGCAGAGTGTGCCGCGCTGCCCCTGGAGCTCTGCAGGTACCACTCGTGTACCTCCCACATCTGAGGGCTCCGCTTTGTGATGTTGGGAACTTTGGTGCCTCCAGGACCACTGTGAATGTCAGCAATCACTTTTATCCCTCTGGGGAGGGACGGCTGTGGGTTCTTGGGCAGCTTTTCTCAGCTCAGAGGCTTGGAATGCTGTGCTCATAGGAGAAGCACCCACTGCAGACAGCTCCTTCCTGGGGTCCCTCCGTGTTGGCTTTGCCCAGCTGCTTTCTTGAGCTTCCTTCTAAAGGTCATAAATATGCTTTTCCCCAACATTACACATTCTGAAACAATGGATTCCCTTCTGCAGCCACTTGGGCTGGGATTATTAGGCAAGGAGGTGAGTTCCTGTAGCAATATTCACTTGAAAAACAGAAACACGCTGCTCAGTAATTTGGGTTGCATTGAAGGCAAAAATACAAGCAGCCTTCTGAACACGCACAGAGCAGACAGCAGCCCATTTCCAAGGAGTCTCTGTTTCCATCAGTGGGATGGGGTAAGGAACTCACATAGGTGAGCACAGGGAGGCTGGTGAGCTGCCCTGCGTGGTGCCCCAGCCTGAGCCAGGCTTGTTCTGAAGCTGAGAAGCTGGGAGATGCAGCTCTTGGTGTGGAGGCAGGAAGATTGATGGGAGCTGGTAGGCTTCCTCTGACACAAGTCCCCCTGTGCTATTCAATGCCTCACTAAGCTCCCAAGTCTCAGAAACAATGCTAGCTCAGAAACCAGCCAGGGAATCCCTTTCCTTGCTGATCATGTATTTTTCTGCAGTAAAACACTGTAAGAAAGGCATTAAATTATATAAACCACAACAGTGCTCAGTCCTTATAGCCCTCAGTGACTTGGAGGCACTAAAGACAATGTGATGTAGCTGTAGAGCAGTTTCCACGCTCTGGATTTGTGTTATTAAATACCAGAATAAATAGTCATTTCAAACCCACATCATTTGTCAGCTCTTGAGTTATGGCTGCTTTGGTAACTTAGACACCCTCTCCTGCCAAGTTCCCATGCTCTTTGTTTTGAATATGTATAATTTTATGTGTTTGGACTTAAATAACTTCTGCTGTTTCTCCAAGATTCCTCCTGTGCTGGAACCTGCCAGATCCCTCCTGGGGAGGAACAAAGGCAGAGGCACTTCCAAGCAGGATGAGAAGGAAGGGGACAGGGGGTTGTGTTCTGGAGAAACACATTGTTCAGGGCTTTTTTTTAAAAAAAAAGGGATTGGAAAGTCATGCAGAAAGTGCAACAACTTTGCTGTCAATTTTGGTCATGGATCTTGGGAATGTGTCTTTTTCCCATGAAATCCCAATGGCTTTAGGAGGTGATGGGTGCTAAGAGGGCTACACGAAACTCAACACGTTGTTGGATTCCATCTAAAAACAGCTCCTGCTGGGTGCCTCCATCACCTGGGTGCTTTCTTAAAATCCCTCTACGTGACTATTAGCCTTTGTATGTATTGAATGTCAGCCCGGACTTATTTTGCATGGATGAGTTTGGCAGCATCACTTAACGAGGTCTCTGTGCACACAAGGATGCTGTTGGTGCAGCTGCACCATCCCTGCCCTGCAGCACTGCACTGAGGAGCACGGAGTTGGGTGAGGGGGGGATTCCTGGTGCTGTGTGGATCCAGGGTGGGTTGGTTCTGTGTTCACAGGTGGAATGAGTTTGGCATCTCTTAGCTGCCATTGATCAGCTCCTGCATGCATGACAGAAAGGCCATGGACACGTGGGGGCAACAAGGGATCTCGTGAGTTAAGAGTAAGAAATAGCAGCGTTTAGAGCTGGCTGCAGGCTTCAATATTTCAAAATCAGGCTGGGGTAAAGCAGAACTGATATTTCCTTTTGACCTTTCAGAAACACTCTGAGACGCTTCAGGTTGGAAGTGAGAGCCTTGGGGTACCTTTTGCCCCCCTGGCCCCGTTCCGGCTGTCCCCGTGTGTGTGCTGTTCTGGTGGTGTGATGGAGCAAAGGGAGCTGATATGGGAGACAGCATCCACCCATCATGTCTGGAAGGGTGTGCTCAGCACTGCCAGGGTGAGTAGGGCACATGTCATGTGCTGTTGGTAGGGGTGAGCTGCTTGGGCTGATGAGAGCACACAGGGCATAGGAATGGCAATGGAAACCCCTGTCCTTTATGTGTGAGGAGCTGTCTGGGTGACTTCTAAGGATGCCAGAACTGCAACAAGTCCTGTGGAACTGGCTGTTGATTTGAATTTATTTAAAGGGGGAGGGGGGGAGGATTATTGGTGCCTAAAATAGATGGGTGTGAAGTGCTGTGATAATGGAGGGCCTCTACACACCGGGATCTGGAGGTGATCACTGCAAATACTCCCCCTCCCCCACCATGGGGCAGCCAGCAGAGCTGGGAAGTGCACAGTGCACATCCTCACTGTCAGCATCCCTGTAGGCACCCAAAGCTCCGTTATTTATTATTATTTACCTATTTATTGGGATAACCCTGAAGGCAGATGGATAATGGAAAGGTTAAGCAACAAATTGCAGTGCTTCTGCCTGACCAGGGAACGCAGGGCACAGCCTTCCTAACCTGTAATGGAAGCCCTAATGGGAGAGGAACATAATTTTACCTTCCACTAAAGGGCAATTTTCTGATCAGCTCTTGGTTTGAAGTATGCAGAGAGGAGAGAGAACGGAAGGAGAGAAATATATTTATATATAATATGTATTAAAAAAAAAAAAAAAAAAGAAAAGGAAGAAAGAAACACTTACACTTTAATGGAAGCTCATTTTGGTAAAGTACCCGAGTGGCCCCCGTGGGCCTGGAGAATTAAGCGCTGTCATTCATAGCTTGAAAGCGGAGCCATCCAGTTTGCAGACACCTGTCATAATTAAACTAATGGCTCTGAAAATGTGCCTTGATATTAAATCTATCTTCCGCCAAGGAGCAGGGCTGATTAAAACCGCTGTTTGACAGTTAATGATGAACCTCGCGCTTGCTGAGCTCTGTAACTGGAACAGACCGGTTCAGCCCTCCCTGCTCTGATTTCCCGAAGCCCCGGGGCCCATGGGGTGCTGCCTTCATCCCTTCCTCTTCCTCAGCCCTGCATGCAATGGCTACCGACCCCACACACGCAACTGTGAGCAGCAATGGGATGCAGCTTGACGATCCTTAAGGTCCCTTCCAGCGTAACCCATGCGTGATTTACTGGGTCTGTGCTCTTTGGGTACTTTGAGCCCTCTGCCCTACAACACAGGCAGTGAAGCTTCCTCGTTTGCTCCTTCCTTTAATTGCTGCGGAGCTCATGGGGGCACAGCTGCTCCAAAGGGGTGGCAGCACCCAGCACTGGGGCGTTGTATTGGCAGTGCACACATTCACGGATGAGGATGCTGCGGAGGGGTCCATGGAGATGGATTTTCTGTACGTGCAGAGGAAGAGCCACTTGTTGGAGCTGTGGATGGTGGAGCCGTGCTGACACCCAGCCGGGCTCCTATCTGACTATCATTAGCTTTCTTACCCAGCTTTAATGCCATCCGCTGCCACAACAGTAATTACCGGGAGATTAGGCGGCATTAAGCACTCTTTAATTTGACACATTGCAATGATCTCCATTCAGCCTTTCTGCTCGAATAACTCTCCATAAATATTTTGTGAGGCTACCAAAATAAACAGAGGCTCGGCTGTTTGCACAGCTGAGGTCTCTGCAGCTCCCTTGGAGCCCAGGTAGCAGAGCAAGGGTGGCACTGGGGGGCACCCGAGTGGTCCCTGGGGTGTGCACAGCACCCGGGAGGGGGAGGCAGCCTCTTGGAGAAGAAGCAGAAATAATAATGATAACGTATGCCCTGCACCAATGGCAATTTAATAGGAAACATTTATTAAACAACAGCCCAATAAAGAGAGATGGGTATTTATGTAAGAAGTGGCTGCATTAGAAGAAATAATAATTACACTGGAGTTGTGTTCTTCTTCTTCTTTTTTTTCTTTTTTGGTGTGCTATTAGCTTAGACATTATTCATTAAGTAATGCAATGGAAAACCACTGTTAATACAGCAATAAATCCCATGGGGCCCCATTGCTTCTGAGATAGGATCATTTGGTAATTACAGTGCATTAGAAGTTCAATATTCTTTCATTTTTTTTCCCCTCTGCTCCTCGCCCAGATGAGCGGTGGGACACACAGTGTGTGTCAGGAGGGCTCTCTGCGAGGAAATGAACTCCATGTGGTGCTTATGGGGCAACACTGCCTCCGTGCATGGGAATCCCAGTCCCCTGGCGTGGGTTGCACACCACCAGGAAACCTTCAGCCCTCAGCAGGTGCACCTTCCTGTGCTCTAAGAGAACTTCCCCATGTGTGTCAGTGCTGGAGCCATCCCCATCCCAGCCCTTGCTATAGTGGGAGTGCTGTCAATGGACGTGTCAATGGGGCCATTGATCAGCATAGGCGTTTCGGGGTCACCGGTCGATGGGAACTCTCATCAGTAGATGTAGGAAATGAGCGCTCGCGAACACAGGCAGCAACGTGAGCCTCCCCGGGGGGCACTGATACAACTCAATTTTCCCTATCCTGTTACTCTGTCAATTTGCCCATGTCTGGAGGGGGAGGAGAGGGACCGACACCTCCGGGTGTGTGGAAACGCTGAGGGGAGCAGCAGTGGCTCAGCACTGTTCCCATAGTCCCACAGCTGCTCCTGAAGTGCCGTAGGGCTGCCCAGCAATCCTCACCTCCAGGCGGTATCCTTTGAAACGTGGCATTGCTTTTCCCTTTCCAGCACCTGTGGATGGTTTCCTGCTCCTCACACTTCTCCCACTGTTCTGTTTTTGGTGCTTTTTCTGTTTTCTTCCTGTTCTCATTCACTCACATCCACTGCTTGAAATGACACTGTCCCTCTGTGATGCAAATCAGATAAGAGAAACCATGCAAACCCTGTGCATCCATCTGCAGAATCCCGTTCTGCTGAACCCGTTCTGTTTCGTTCTGAGCTTAGGCAGATGTAAATCACGAAGGACTCCTTTTAAACCAATGTCAGCGGGAAAAAGCTCACAGAAATAACAAACCCACCGCGCCCTGCGTGTTTATCACTCTTCGAGGTAAGATAAACTTTGAGCTCGGTGGTGATTCATGCTCTTGACTTTCCCTGGAGGGTTCCTCCTGTGCTATGCAGCTCTCAGCAGCCGTCTGCTGTGGGGAAGGGAGTGTGGGCAGGGGGGAGCGGGATGCAAGGAGCACCAGGAGCCTATGGAAAGGGACAGGGAAAGCACAAAGAGCTTCGGGGAGACTTCATAACAGGCTCAGGGCTCAGCACGTGCTCTTGGTTCTGAGCTCCTGTGGGATATTGGTGGCGTGGAGATGTGCTGCAGAAGGAACACCGTGACCACAAGTGGCACCGGCACAGGAGAGGGGGAGAAAAGATGGCAAGCAAATAGAAAGAAGCCCATTTGCAAATATTGTAAGGAATGCATGTTCTCATACGTGCTGCTATTAAGTCCGTTCGTATCATATCAGCTAACATCGTGTCAGCTTGGAGAGGTTCCTGCTTATTTCTTTTTCCCTGTGAAATGTTTTTCAATGCCTGAGCGAATCAAAATGAATGTAAATGAGGTTTATTAAGTCAACCCCACACGGCGCTGTATTGTCAGCGTTTGTAGGCTGTGACAGGTTAGTTATTGCAGCTTGAAGGGAATGTCACCAGCACAGCAGTCTTCAGAAGTAACTTTTTAAAAGAATAACAATAATAATAACAACAATAACAACCCCATCTCGGGGCTATCTGGGATTTTCTGAGCAGTCCTTCTGCAGGAAATGGTGCGTCTGGGGGGCACCTGCAGGCAGCCCCTCCCCACGTAGTCCTCCCAGTCTGTGTCCCCCCAGTATCCGTGGCATCCACGATACCCCTCTGTAAGTGCAGCCCCATGGAGATGTCTCACAAGCTCGGTAAACCACTCTCATTTTTGGTAAATGGCTTCAGCCTCGGCTATGCCACAAGACAACAACTGGTAGCAGAAGCATTAACTGAGTTATTTATTTGGATTTTAAACAGGAGACGCCATCCAAGGGACTGGGTCTTCAAAGACAGTTTGCATGGGCATGGAGCAACCTGATCCGGTGCCCGATTTGGTGGCTGGAGCTTTATGGTCTTTAAGGTCCCTTCCAGCACAAACCAATGTATGCTAAGAGTAGGTTAGCACTGATACAAGATGTCCACAGTCGCTGTGGGGCCAAGCTGGGGGTGTCCTTTTTTGTTGCAGGGCAGTTGAGCTAGATGACCTCTGGAAGTCCCTTTCAACTTAACTATTCTATGGTTCTATGATTGTCACTGGAGGGAATTTACTGTACAGTCAACACACTCAGTGTCATTACTACCCCCATTCCCCAGGCAGACAGCCAGCACCCCCTAGGCATACACTTCAACCCCTTGCAGATTAGCTGGAAGCCACCAGGCTCAGATCCCTTCTCCCGAGATCCTCCTGTGACCCGTCCAGGCACAATGCACTGGGATGGCATGGGAAGAGGTGACTCCCACCCCGAGGCTGCTGCTGTTCTGTGGGACCTTTGCCACCTTGGCTCTCTGGGCTGGCTGCCGCTGCGCTTAGCTGAGGAACTGGAGGACTGCAGTCACTCTGCGTCCTAAAAGCTGGAAAATGGCCTTATTTACAATCATCTGCTAAACAAAAAGGAATGGCACAGCTTCGGTCCTGAGGCCAGCAGGCAGAACCCAGCCCTCCCACGTCCGTTTTCAGCACTGCAGGCCTAGCAATGATCTCTCAGCCCCCAGCACTGTATCTGCTCCTCCTGGGTCTGTGTTAGAGAGGTGTTGGGGAGTGTCACATCAGTGTGTTCCCAAAGCACTGATGTGCGTGAGGTGCCTCGCAGCCTATCTGCAGGGAGAGGAGCTGCAGGCTGATGGAAACCTGCTCCAGTTTTGCATATTTATTCCACCTTTAAATCATTTCCGAACCACTAAACCATTTTACAAGGACGAAGGAAAACATCAATTACAATTAGAGCGAAAAACTCCTTCAAGGCAGAGCCTGGTAGGCAGCAGGCAGAGCTGTCCGGAGGCAGTTCTTTCCCAGGTTCTTCCTTGCACTGTGATGTGAGCACATCCCCATAACCTCAGTGCTCCCAGGTCGGTGTGATCTGGGTCTGCTCCTGTGCTGTGCAGTGGCATTGGGCAGACAACATCTTCTGGGATGACCTGGGTTCTGTTCCATTGAAGCAAAGAGCACAGGCAGTGCTGGGGACTCATCCCATTTTGCAGCCTCTGCCCAGTTTTCGTGTTCCCCTCCCATCTCTCCTGTATTATATGGAAAGAAAAACCCACTGTTCTTCTCCTTCCTGATATTAAAAAGAACAGCAGTAGAGCTTCTATAAAATAGGATGGAATCAATAATCGAGCACGGCCTAAAGACTGGAATTAAATGAAGGAAAGTGACTCCAAGCTTTTATCAGACCTACAGGATGTATTTTACCGTTGCTCAAGATGAAATGAAAAACTCAGGAGGTGCTACTTCCAAAAATTGAATCGCCCTGAGACAACAGTGCCATGGAAGTGCCAGGTTTGGGGCTGAGGGGGCTTTGTGGCAGAGCCTGCAGGGGGAGAAGTGCCGTGTCAGTACTGCAGATTGGCTGCATTATCCTGGAGGTGCCCCGTGCATTGCACGTGGGATGCATCAGTGCTACAAGCTGGGACAGCGTTCACTTTGTGCATCGCCACGGCACTAAGCGCGCTGCAATCCTGATAGAGCAAATTAAATTAGCTGCTAATTGCTTAATTGGTGAGGGGCTCTGTAAAGCAGCTAGGAGCAAATTAAGCAGAAGGGAAAGAAGCGAGTGTCGCTGTGCTGTGATTCAAGGGTTGTTGAGAAGGCACCGTGGGGTTGCAGGTCCCATCACTGTCTGGGGCTGGCCATGAGCCCTGGGGGTGACCACAGTGTGGTCTCCGCATCGCCCACCCTCTCAGTGCTGTTTGCTCAGCAGCATCCCCAGATGGTGCCCCCAGATGGAGCTCTAGGCAGCAAGCTCTGCCTCCAAAGCGAGCAGAATTCTGTATCTTCCTTGTCAAAAAAAGGAATTGAGGAGGGGGTGCAAAGAACACACATAAGTGTGGGGACCTCTGCCCACAGAGCGATGCATCCCCGCAGCACAGCCGCAGGTGTTGGGGGCTCTCAGCCCCACGCCTTTAAATTCCAGGCAGATGCCACATTAACTTGCGTGACTCCTTGCCTGTAACAGCACATAATGGAGCACGAATGATGTAACTCAATGTGATGCCAAAATTTATAGGAAAAGACACCGCTTGCCGAGGTCAGGCTGGTATCTGATTGGAGCTGGCAGTGGGAGCAGCAGTGTTTGTGAGCCCACACCGAGGCTCTCCCACAAATCACATTACTCCGAAGGCTCTGTTGGGCCCCTGGTCCAGTCAGCTCCTCTAAACTGGGGGCAGCGATGGGGCTGCAGTGCATCAAACCCACGCAGGGCTCCATGGGATCCGCCGCAGACAAACTCCTAAAAGCGTTTCCAATGAGAGATTTTTGGAGATTTTTTTTTTTCTTTCTTTCTTTTTTTCTTCTTTTAAATGAGCAGAAGGATTCTAGATAAACTCGATAAGGGCTGGAATCAAAACAGGATCCCGGAGCCAAAAGTGGAGTGACAGCTATTCCGGGTAGTGAAAATGATGACAGATTCTGAGCAGAGAAATGAAGGCGATGCAGTGAGTGGGGCTCATCCTGCAGCAGCACCGTGCTTGGGGCCAGGCAGGGTCTGCAGCCACCCCCAGAGCACAGCCTGCAGCAGGGCGGGGGTCTGGTCTGCACCATCGGAAGGCTGAATCGCTCCAGGTTCCACAGCAGATTGTTTCTTCTGGTGCAAAGTGACTGCTGGGATGACACGGGGAGAGTCATCGAGCCAAAAAGAGCCTTAATTTTGTAGGAAAAGATCACAGTCAGACAGGAACGTTTCTTGATGAGCTCATGGGGAAACTGAGGCACCAGAAGAGGAGGCACCGTGTGCCCAAAGCTGACCATGACCGTGCTGGATCAGCTCTGCTTCACTGAGTCTTCAGCATGCAGATAATACCTTTGGTTTTCTTGGGAGCTGAAAACTTTAAGAATCTGGTTGCATAGTGCTTGCCCAAGGCAATAAAAGAACGCAACAGATGCAGCAATGCAACAGATGCAGCAGGCACTGCTCCTCCAGATGTGCAGGGCTGTGTCGGGTGCCTCACCAAGCCCTGAGCTCAATGAAACCCCCCTGGATGCCAACAGCATCACCTCTGGGACAGCAGATGGAGCTCCTATAGCCAGAGGGCAGCACGGGGTGCAGATTGGGGAACTGCTGCAGCTCCCATCCTGCCTGCAGCCCTCAGAGCCATTTGCAAAACTCTCCCTTTCAATAAGCGCTTATTTTTAAACTGTGGTTCAAGTCTCACCAAAAAAAAAAAAAAGCTTAAAATAATAACGTATAGCCATAATACGTCGGACGTGAAATAACGCTGCCGACAGTAACATCAATAACATATCGAATAATAAAAGCTGCTGCTGATGTCGGAGCCACGCGGTCGGCATAGCAGGAGGAGCTGAGGCTCCCGAAGGCTCTCCGGTCTCTCCTACCACCATCTCTAATTCTTTTCCTCAAGTACAAAATCATTCTTCCCCTGATCTCACTTGTGGTCAGAGCTCGGCGCGGGCCCATCACTCAGCGCGGTGATTTGGTTCAGCAGGTGTTGGTTGGGCAATCGTTCATTTCGGGCTAATCTGCTGGCGGCTGTCAGGGGTTATGGAGTATTTATTGAGTTTGTGTCAGGTCCGGATGACCAATAGCCGGCAGCCGCTGGATGCCCATTGACACTGATGATATTGCTGAATTAAACTAGGTGATGTATACAGAACTTGCTTAGAGCTAGTAATGAAGCTGGGAACCATTTGAAACACAATACGGAGGCCCTCGGCGCTCGGGGCTTTGCTCTCTACTTTTTAAATAAAAAATTATTATTATTTTCTTTGAACGCCAAAGGAGAAGCCATGAATCGAGCTCCCCTGAAATATTTAGAGAGAAAAAATAGAGTAGCCCAATGGAAATGAAAATCATCTTTATATTCTGTGGATTTACTGCCTGCTAGTTGGGCAGCGGCTGAGGAATTTCTCAGCCGCTTTTAGAAAGGCAGCAAGGGGGAAAGTGGAGCGGGGAGGATGATGAGCTGATTATTGATCATGCTTCAAGGACCTGATCCCTTAAAAGCTTTGCTGAGCACCTTCAGCTCTCATTGACTTCAGCTCAGTGCGGGATCCGGATGCATTTGTCTGCACCGTGCCGTGAATTGCACTTTGTGGGGACCTTGCTGCCTGTGCCTGGGAGCTCAGAGCCATCTGAGGAGAGAACCGAGCATGGGGAAGGCAGGATGGGGCCACGGCCATGGGATGTGCCCTGATCACAGCCCACCTGGGGATGTCCCATCCCACCCATGGGCACTGCTCACCTCCCAGCAGCCGTGGGCATGCAGCCGGGCTCCAGGCTGGTGATCAGACTGCTTTGCTACTGCATTATTCTGCAAAGAGCATCAGAGTTAATTTGGGGGACAATCAGCTCGTCTGAGGCTGTCACCGCTGCTGGCTGAAACCTGCAGCGCTGGAGAAAGAGCAATCAGAGCTGTGACCTTGGCAAGGACTGGGGTTAGATTACAGGCATGATTAAATGCCGAGGAGAGAGCTCTGAAGCTGCTATTTGAATACCTGTTTACATGTAGGATAATAGATGGCCACCCGCTGCCTGCGAGGCTGTAATTCACTCTGGGGATGCTGGGACGCAGATGACACCATAAAGCACACGAGGCAGTGCAGGATGCTGGCAGAGCAGTGCGGGGCCCTGCGGTGATTTACAGCCCCGGGCTCGCTCTATGGCCATCTCATCTATTGTCTTTTTATTGCAGACACTGCACAGAGAAATTATTATTGTAAAAATTTGTTTAAAGGAGCTCCGTAAACTCACTTTGATCAGACAATTTCACCTTAAAATCCTCCTGTTCCTGTGGCTGGAATGAGGATGAATGGTGTCTGAGTTATCCTTGGGTACGGCTCCGTGCCAGGCAGCAGCGGGGAGCTGCGGTTGGGCTGTGAGGGCCTCATGGTGACATGGGACAGAGGCAGAGACAAGAACCCCATGCGTGCAGCTCGGGTCCCTTGCAGTGGCTGAGACCCCAGGAGCCCTTCTGCCCACCCACAGCATTGCTGGCAGCCCAGCAAATGGGGTGGATGGGGATGGGATGAGGATGGGGATAGGAATAGGAATGGGAATGGGGTAGGGGGAAACAGCGTGAGCGGATGAGGATGGGGATAGGAATAGGAATGGGGATGGGGTGGGGGGAAACAGCATGAGCTGAGCTGCAGAGCTTCTTCTGTCCATCAACAGAATGGGTGTTAATGGCTTATCTGAGCTTCTGCTCCTCCTGATGAATGATCTTTTGGGAATCCTTGCTGAAAAGCACAGTTTGGGATTAGGGCTGAAAGCTCCATTTGATTAAGAGGCTCAGGTGCAAATTAGGAGGCGTTTGGTGCTCAGTCTTCCTGCTTTTTTTCCATCAGGACCCAAGATGAAAATAATTCCATTACTATTTACTGCCCTTTGATGCCTTCTGTGGGGCAATGTCAGGAGCCTCCCGTGCACAGCCCCTGCCCAGGATGGGGGCTCACTGTTACCTGGTGCTGCAGCCGTGACCTTGGGCAGGGCACTCCATCTTTGGCTGGCAGTGGTAAACAGGTGATAATATTTCTCTATTCCCTGCAGTGCAATGTGAGAATAAATCAAGTGAACACAGGAGGCTGCTCAGAGCGGTCCAGGAGCCAGCGCCCTCCTAGGGTTTGTCCTGTTCCCATTGCACATCTCCCCCTGTGCCACTCATTGGCATCCAGCATTCCTCCGAAGGTGCCATTGTGCTTTAGTCAAAGTTCTGACAACCTCTGTGCAGGTTTCCCCAGGACCCAGCAGCAAATTATTGGTGGCATATGACACAACGATCAGTGCCTGTCTCCCACCTCGCCATTTGCCATCCGTTGTTGCTTGATTAGCATCCAGACCTGCAGTCTCCTGATTACCGTCATGCTTTCCCCCTTGCTGAGTGTGCTTCTTACCCTGTGACTAATTGTCCAAAGCCATCAGACATGAGGGTGATCTCTACATGTCCCATCTATACAGGGCTGTGTGGCAAGAGAGGAAAAGGAAGGAAAAAAAAATCCACTATCTAAACCCATCGGCACCCAAATCCCTGCCCATCTCAGCTGAGAAAATGGCCATTCCAAGAGGTCTGAGAAGGGCTTTTCAGTGTCTCCATCACTGTCTGGCCCTAAGGTGGATGACTCAGGGAGCGCTGAGCGCTCCGTCTTTGTGCTCAACAAAGGTGATGGCAATGGGGCTCATTTCATGATGACCACCACCAAATTCTCCTTTCCCACAGGAGGGGAGGTTTCTTGGGCACCAGGGAAGGCTGTGCCTTGTGCCCTGCTCTCTTGGGACGGCCTTAAAAGCCCAAGTTCCTAAACAGATGAAAAAACATAAAATGCTCCATATACTCTCTATAAACAAGCAGTTAGAGAAAGCCAGGCTGGAAAACGCTTGGTGGAATAAGGTCAAGCTTCTCATATGAATCAAATTAGTGGCCGCTCAGCTAGCACTGCAGTGCATTAGGCTAAAGGGATGGGGGAACACAGCTATTCTCAAGGTTACGCTTTCGTTTCCTCTCTGGGCTGCTGGCTGCCGGGTCTTTGGCCACGCTGAGCCATTCTGGGGGATATTTGTGTCCACTTCCCAGCGTCTGCTCTGAAGGTGGTGGTGAGAATTTAAGAGGAGGAAGCTGTGAGGTGGGCAGGGGTGGTTCCCCCGATGGCTGAGCAGCACCATGCCAGGCTCAGGGCCTGCAGCACACACTGAGCATCGCTCGGAATGCAGTGAGAGTTTCTCGAGACTGAAGCGTTCAATTTTACTCCACTGAGCATCCAGTATAATCCATTGAAAGGGCACTGTCCTTCAGGCCTTTCAGCCGGGCTGACAGCTGCCCTCTGATTAATTGACAGGTTAAAAAGATTGATTCCACATGTCAGAGCTGTAACCCTGCCAGAACAATACGGCTGTCAATTGGGCTGTAAAACAGACGCTTACATTAACAGCCCTGACAGCAGCAGCGCATGAACACATGCACCTGCCTTTATGGAGAGCCTAAACACACAGCCAGGCAAAGATTAATCATCCTGAAAGCAGTGCTGTGGGATCACATAAACGTCGCTGCGGAGGAGAAGCTGCACTCAGACTGCTGGGGGGACCCACAGTGGGGACCCCAGCACTGACGGCCACGGGGCAGAGCACTGCAGGGCTGTGCATAGCATACCCAGGGCATAAACCTGAGAGCCAGCACTGCCCAGAGAGGGCCACACTCCAGAGATCGATGCAGGCACTGCAGAGCACAGCTCCCAAGCACGGCACTCCTGCTCTCTCTCTCGCTTTCCTTATCAGCACAATGTAACTCATTAATATCTGTCAGGCGGGGCTGTTTCCAAAGATCCTCAGCTGGGGCTCAGCGCAATATCTGAAGGGCGATTTATTTCTCTGGCAGTTCTGGAGCTGAGAGTGCTGCCGCGGGGTGCTGAGTCCCCATCCATGGGTGGTGGCCCTGCACTCCCACCCCCAGTGCTGAGAAATGCCAAAGCCCTGCACGCCCCGCAGCGATACGGAGAGGGTGAGTCACCAGGAGTCGGGCGCTGCCAGAAGACGTTTCAAAGCTTTTATGGGGAGATTCAATGCAGATATACAGAGATCAATTATCTTAAAAGCAGCAAGGAGGTTCAGCAAATATTTCCAGCTTTAAACAGGTTTATTTCCATCTGCACTTATCTGTGCTATTTAAACTCCATTGCTTGCAGTTAATCTTTTGTAATGCAGCATAAGAGGGCTTATTTACTTTCTAATGACATCAATTGGCCATAAATATTAGACATCTAAGGTTCGCTGAAGCTGTAGGGACAGTTTTCCATTCCTACTTGACATTTGACTATTTGCAGTGCTTCCTTTCTGTTTGTTCTTGTGTGACTCACTTATCGGCTGTCATAGGCCCGTGTTCGATTTATTTAAATTGAATGAATAAGTACATTAGGCAAAGCTGTCAGGGGAAGAGAGAATGGGAACTCGCGGGGATGAGTGATAAGTCAACAAGCTGCAAGGGAGATTCTGAGCAGAGCCACACAAATCAAAGTGCTAAAGAGGAGGAACAAAGCACGGTGACACGGCTCTGCCAGGAGCGCAGCGGTGCAAATGGGTCCCGGAGTGCGTTACCAACGCCAATGGTTCTGCAGTTGCTGCAGGATCAAAGGCTGCAGGATGCTCACTGCCACCGAGCTGGGAGCTGTGCAAATACCCAGATAGTTCTACATGGGAGGATGGTGTTTCTTTTTAATTTTCTTCATTGCTTGCTACTTAGCCGCACTAATTAATTGCGGAGAGCTCGTATCACAGCCCTACTGGAACTGTTGGTGCTGAATCCATTCGTCATGATCCAGGAGGGGGGAAGAGACTTTGAGTCATGCTGTCGTTCTCAGCACATGGAAGCAATTTGCTTTGCGTGAGAGTGGCGGGGATGAAAGATGTGTTTGGGAACCACCTTGGCTCGCAGAGGTCCCCTCCTGCTTTGCACACTGTCTGCCAGCCCTGCAACCTGCTGGGACATAGGGGGTGCTGGGTGTGAGAGTCCCGTCCCGCTCTGTTCTGCCGATCCTCTCCCCCTGCACTGTGCTTTTGTTTCTCACCTCCTACCCCCCACACCCCCAGACCTTAATTGGCAGAGCACAGTAAATCAGAGCTGACAGTGGTTGAATAGCAGCTGATTAAAATCATTTGTTTTCCAGCTCGGCCAGCTGCAGACTCTTGCCTGCATGACTCTTGCGGCATTCCCTGCATTGCTCACTCTCTCTCCTTCCTTTTGAAGGAATCACATCGCATTTTTCCAATTCCTCGTGGATGAGGTGCTCTGATTGCCCCCTCCACTGCCGCCAGCCCACTCCCATGAGTGCAGCCCCATGCAGCCCACAGCCACGTGGGAGCTCCCACAGGGCTGCGCAGTGCTCTCCGCTTTCATTGTGCGGCCACATCTGCTTTGGGTTTGTTTGTGCTTGTTTGGCTTGTGTTTTTTTTTTTTTTTTCCCAACAGCAAAGCTGGAATGGAGGGAAAAGCATTTAATTTCTAATCCCACGTGCCCGGATCGCAGAACAGTGAGAAAAGAGTTGGGAAGGAGCTGCCAAGGAAGGAAGGACCGGCACTGAGCGGGTGCATTGCAGGGAAATGCATTCCCATCCCAAAAACGGGGCCACCGCCAGCCCCGAAAAATGCACTCTGGCCACGAGTGCCATTCCCCGATCTCCAGCATCTGCTGCCATATGCATCGAATTAAAACCAAATGCAAACTATAAATCTCCCTGCCATTCCTCGGAAAGGTTTCACATGACAACCGCATTCCTGTGACACTTTCCATCTTATGTTTTACCGCACGGGCTAACAGCTGTTTCCAAAACAAACGCTGGTGATGAGCAGACAGAATTGCAGCCGCTGGGACAAAGTCGCTGTTGTTGCACCAGGGCTGTGCCCATTCAGCTCCATGGGCTCAAAGCATGTGCAGGGAGCTCAGACCCAGGTCTGCGATGGATTTCTTTCATACGAACATTATTTTTGTTCGCAACCACATCACAAAGCCAAGATGGCCTCAAGTGTGTACCGTGCCCTTCAGAATGGGCCTAATTCTGCTTTCAACTTCCCAATGCAGTGAAGCCCACCTGGGTGACATTCACCTTCCCAGCACACAGAGGGGCAGCACCAGTTCCGAAAGCGATGGCCTCGCTGGGAGGATGTTTACCTTCCCAAGCCGCCTTCTCCTTACATTTAAACAAAAACGTTTCCTTTTCTAAACAGTTTACATTTCTGATTCCAGAGGTATCCTGCTTGCCAAAACCGACAGTATTTGTCTCACTTTAAATGCATTTATATGCTAATGCAGACAGTCCCTCCTGCTTGCACACGTACCACACACAACTCTATAGAAATTACGCTTTTCCTGCTAGATTTAAGAAGTGTGGCCATCAAACCTCCTTTTGGTTCATCTGCATTGACTGCAGCCCTGCAGTGCTGATGGTGAGAGGATGTGGTAGTGAAGCACAGCACTGGGTGACCCATCGGAGCTGTGGAGCGATGCTGCATTTGGAGGAGGAGAGGGAGGAAGGAGACATAATAGCAGGGATACAGTTCTGGGATGGCTGGACAGCAGCACTCCCATTTATGTCACCTTTGGGATCATCATTTATCTTTCCTTTTCCCCATCCCTATCACCCCATGCCAACATTCAGTTTGTTTAACTTCTTGAAAACTACGAAGAGATTTTGCCTTCAGAATCCCCAAATCTTTCATTTTGACAGTCCTGTTCTGCATTAACGTCATATTATAATTGATACAGCAGAAGAAGATTAATTGTTTGGGCTGCAACGCACGGACAGACGTTGGCTTTCTAAGTTTGGGACAATCATTCTCATGAGGAACCTCAGAACTTCTCACACAATGGAAACTCCATTTTTCAGCCAGCCGCAATCGTAACGCCATTGCACCACTATTAGTCTTGAAAGGAGGCTTAAAAAAACTCAGGTTACTCACCAAGATCTAAAGAACAATGTCATTCTTAAACCACCTTTCTTCCTTTCAAGTTTTCAGGACTGAAAGCTGACACTGGGAGGGGGAGAACTCTGACTCATAGCAGGCAGGTCAGATGGTGTGCCAGATCAGCCAAGGCCCAGCAAAGCTCTGCTTTATTCTGGAAAATAACGATGGAAAATTCATTTAAGAATCGTGTATGGCTTTGCCGGGGTGGAGGAGGGAAGGGGCAAATTTAATTCAGGCCCAGAACTCCCCTCAAACGGATGCTGGATGTAAACTTTAGCTGCATTTCTGTCAGCCTTAATGGATTTCACTTATGGGAACTATAATAAACAGCTCATTATGGAGTCAGCTGCGGGAGCGTTTTGAGCCCAACAGGGTCATTTGTTTTCCAAGGCAGATTTAGTCTAAAGGGGGTGGACAGAATAATCCCGCTTTCAAAGTGTCTGCATTAGAGCTGGAGGAGCGCTGACAAAGTGGCACTGGGTCCAAAGCAATGGATGCTCTTTGCCCAAGCATGGCAAGAATGCAGGGAACATCCTGGTGCTGACCGAGCACAGCTCAGGGAACAGTCATTGCTTCTTCAAACGTTCCTGTTAACAGCACTTTAAAAAAAAAAAAACCATAAATTCAGCCCAGAAACCATCCTGGCTAATAATGCCAAGGCTGGAACTTGTAAATGCCATCACAGCTGCAGCTGTTGTTGTTGTGAACACTTTGAAAGCCGCTGCTTTCTTTGCTGGAATAATGATCTGCACTGTGTGATGACCCTCGAAACGTAGCAGTGCTGAGAGATAACAGAGGAGCTGGGTGCTCGGGGAAAACAATTTGCAGTGAGAAAAACAGCCTGAGTCTTCATTACATCGGCTCTGAGTCCTATTCCTGAAGATGCTGTTGATGCTCTGCGGTCTTTTGCGGTTGGCCTCATCATTTCTTGTCCCTTCATTACAATGCCATTTGTTAAGCCCATGACTGTTGAGGAGGCATTGGGATGGACGTGGGTCACAGTGTGGTTACAGCATCCCCATGCTGCTCATGGGGTCTGCAGGAGGACCAGAAGAGCAGAACCAGGTGGGCTCAGCACTGCATGGTCTCACCCACTGCAGTGGGGCCATACGGGACTGCCATCAGCCCATCCCAGCACTGGAGGGCTCTCTGGGGCAGAATATATTCCCCTCGCTCAGAGCAGGCAGTAACTCACAGCCCTGCAAAGCACTCTGCCAATACAGCATTTGCTGATGTATAGCTACAGCCATTTTCGCTGTTTCCCTTACTCTGTCTCCGTATAGAATAATATGCGATTAATTGATTTTCTGTCGCTCTTTTAGTACGGAAAATTAATTTTGGAGCAACCTTGTTTTCTCAGGGTATGAATTCTCTACATGCAGAGTAATTCCGCTCCTACATTATTCATGAGAGAAAATAGTGATGGAGTGTGTAACTGAGGCAGCCCCAAGGCCACAAACTGATAGTCTGCGTTACTGATACAACAATATTCCACTGATGCTTCTAAATAATTCACGGCTACAACTCAATTTGGCACCAGGCACGCTGCTCGGGGTGTGTGTGCTGAGAAGAGAGGGGGGAACCTCAGGGCGAGAGGAGCCATGCCCAGGGCTGGGACATCACCCGATGCCAGTGGTTCCTGGTCTCTGCTCCAGACACAGAGCATCAGTTGAGTTTTGCATCTCCCACCACAGCATCATCTCCTGTGGGGGCCACATGCCACCTGCCTCAGGCTTCCCAGCATGGACACGGGCTGCAGAAAGGGTTAACAGCCCCAGAGCTCTCCTCGTGGAAAATGGATGGGGCCTTCCCTCCCGCCTCCCCACCACTGGCATTGACTGCACGGAGCGGGTCCAGCAATGGAGAGCCCCTTCCTGGCACCAGCCTCCCTCCAGATTAATGACTTGTGATGAGATGCCGAAGTCACACATTGGGATTTTTTAGTGTTGAACTGTACCTGGCACCCCGCAGCCATTTATCACGGGGCTGCAGATGGAAGGCGGCAGCAGCAGGATGCGAAGGGCCAAGAAACACAGCACTGCAGCCAACACGCTGGGGGCCGGGGGGGCTGCGCTGCAGCCAGTCCAATGGGGAATGGGAGGGCAACTGCTTTGGTTTCATCTGAGATGATAAATTGGATTTCTTGGGGATACTGGAGCAGCTGCATCTGACCTAGCTATTTATCTGACAGATCTTCGGGGTGCGTGATAACAGCTCTTAGAGGATGGATGTGGTGTTATAAGCCATCCGGGCACAGAACGTGATTAATGGCATTCACAGAGATAAACAGATAGCGGTGTAAGAGAATCCCTGCCCTCGTTGGGAACTGGAACAGCACCAGGAGCTGAAGCTCTCCCAGCAGTCGCTTCCATACTGGTGCCAAACCCTCTGGGTGACGATGCTCATGTGTCACCAGGAACAGCCCCGCAGCATCCCATGGCCAGAGGTCAGCACCCACAGGACTGGTGGTAGAGAGAACGGAACCACACCATCCTCGGTGCAGAAACCCTCGCTCAGAGGGGTGGGTCAAATAAACACTGAGATTAATTAATCACTAATGGCACAGACTGAAGGTGACCCTTCAGCATTTACAGACTGAAGACAGGCAGGTCAGGATTGAGGAACATTCACGTTCCATTAGCAGAGCCCCAGCCTTGCCAGAAGGGAGGGAGAAATCCCTTCAGTCCGTGCAGAGGAAGCTCAAGCTTATTGTTTCCTGCCAGGGCCGGGGCTGCATTTTATGAAACACCTGCGATGGAAAACACGAGCACAGACCCGTGAGGCCATCCCTGAGGACGCGGCCCCGCGCCGCGGTTGGGGGCTCTGTGCCACGCTCCGTGCCGCCGTGCCCGGTGAGTTCTCCTGGTCAGCATTAATAACAGCAGATCAATTACAGCAGGCAACCGGGAAAAGGGATTGTGAAATCCTTCCTGCGTAGTGCTGGAGGTGGTGTGTGTGCATGTGTAATGCGAGCGATACAAGCCACCCGAGAGGGGCTATAAAAGGTGCTTTCTTTTGCCTCCAAATTTTGCTCTGTGGCTGCTCTGTACCGTGCACCAGATGCAGCAGCAACAGCGCGAGGCCTATAACCTCCTTCCAAATGGTAATAAATCCCACAAGACCCCAACACACTTGTAATTTACAACTCTGCTAAAATGAACATTATTTCAAGCTAAGCGTATTCTCCGAGGTGCGGGAGGAATGTGGCAGCTTTCCTGCTGACAGCGGAGTTTCTTTTTTTAAATGTCATGCATTCACTTTCATTACTTCCAAATAATTGCCCAAAAGATCAGCAGTCGGATGGGAGGAGAGCGCTTTGTATCGCTGTGGGTCGATCCCGTCAAGGTACAAAGCAGCTGTGGGGAATGGGCCGCAGTGGGCAGTGCTGGTTCTGGGTTCCCCCCAGCGCTGCCCGGGGCAGAGCAGCTCCAAGACAAACTCCAGATCCTGTAACGCAAGCCCTGAAGGAAAGCTGTAAATATAGGAGCTGCTGGCAGAGAGCAGGGCTGGCCCAGGGCTGCAGCGGCCGCTCCCGCAGTGGGAGGTTTGGTCCTGGGACGGGCGCAGGCGGTATTTCAATCTATGGGCTGGAAAAGAAGGGCTCTGTGGTCTGTGCGCAGTTTTCTTCCTCTGCTGGAGAGACAGGAGTGGTGGGGAAAAAAAAAAAAAAGAGAACAAAAAAAAAGCTGTAAGGAAACCCCGGGCAGTGAGGGATGTGGGGGAGAAGCAAAGTGCAGCTTAGGAGAAAGCACTGTCTTGTCTCCTTGGGAAAGCTCTGCAGGTGCATGGCACGTTGCTCAGTGAGCTTGGCCATGGTGAACTCCCACCGCCCCTTATCTTCAAGGGAGGAGCAGCACTGTGGGGCTCAGCGCTCTGTGCAGCTGCATCCCTGCACCCCTGGTGCTGCAGATAGATGGGGGCTGCCCCAGCACCCCCTGGAGCATCCCACAGGGGCCAACCAAGTCCCCACACCACCGCCTGGTGTCCTGTGCATAAATGCAATTTACCTGAATGTCAGAGGAAAGCATTACAGATAACACACTGCGTGCGTCTCTGACCCAGTAAGTGCTGAAATCACAGATCTCATTATTCTGACATGATAGAATTTTTTTTTTTTTCCCTCCCCGCTGCAACCCCGCTGCTGTTGTTTTCCAGACTGCAGACATAATTGCCGAAGGTGCAAAGCCTCCGCAGACAAATACGTCTTGCTTACTTCCCTAAATCTAGCAAAATGCCAGTTCTGTGTGTGCATAAGGAAGCGCCGTTAGATCACGCTCGCAAGCAGCGCTGTTTCCATCGGGCGCCACTCAGAGCTGAGCTCACCTCTGGGATGTGTGAGACAGAATGTGGGGCAGTGTGACCTGAGGGACGACTGCAGGCGGTGCACACAGGGGCTGCAAAAGCACCGCGTGGGTGCGTGGTGAGGAAAGGGACGTGCAGGGACACAGAGATGCGTGCGGCCTCAGCAGCAGCTCCGGAATAGCAATAACCCTACACAGCTTTAATTGCAGCGCCATTAGGTCAGCCATGCAGTGACTGAGCACAGCCCTGAGCGTAGCGTGGGGAGGAAGGTCTGCAAGGCAAGTTTGCTCTTCAGGAGCAGAAGAGGCATGAGGCAGAGTAGGAGGATAGGGCAAGTGTGTGCCCGGCTGAGCACCTGCATAGCCAGCAGAGCTCAGCAGACATCAGGGAGGAGAAGTAGGTTGAATATCACCTTGGATTTGGAGAGGTTTCCTGATACAACTGCCCTCTGCTGCTCTTCTTCAGGTGTTTGTGAAGCACATCATCCATCCTTGCAGGGTGCAGGTGGATGGAGGCAGGGTCAGGTGTGACACACAGGTGTGTGGAATGCCCCACTTTGGAGCAATTCTGCTCTGTGGGGGCAGACCAAGCAGGAGAGCTGGGAGGCGACTGTGTTGTCCTTGTGATGTCCCTTCTGTAGTTCCTATTGTCATTGGCCTCCAAGTGGCCCAGGTATTAATGAGAGATGAAAATCAGTTCCATGTGGCTCAGACTGGGGCTGAAATATGGGTCTCCCCCTTCACCTGGTGCTTGGTGAGCAGTGCTGCTTCTTGGGCACACTTAGTTCAGAGTACAATAGAGAAGGTACCCAAAATTTGCACCGTGCCCTGGTCTTCCCATTCTGGTTGGGTAAGGCAGATGTGCCTCCCAGCATAGATCTGGGGGTCTAGGCAGCCCCTGAGCAGCCTGATGCTGAACTGTGCTCTGACCTTAATGTTACAGGCAGGGAACCATTGCCATCTGGACCCCTCAGCCCTACACTCACTCTGCTGGGGTGAACATACCATGCAGTTCATCTGCAGCCCAGAGCGGGCGGCTGCATCCGCTGCTGAGAGCCTTCCCCCCGTGCAATAACCTCTCATTATTTTTTAATGTTGTTGTAACTTTATGGCTTAATCAGTATTTGCAATTTGTTAGTAGTCCAGGCTGCAATAAAATTGTTTTCCAGGTACTGAAACATCCTATCAAGGTTTGTAAAGCAGTGGTTCTTAGTTTATCACACTCATAAAAAGCACTGGCAACTTGACAGATATAATAACTTTTTTTATCAAGTGTCTAATTTGAGAGGAAATTAAGCCATACATTACATGCCGATCTGAGCTGGAATTGGAAAAAGACCCAACCACCCCACTCCCACCCCAGCGTTTCCTCTCCCATCCCATTCCTCGCACAGAGCTGGCCATACTCCTGCATTTGTTCTGCAGTACCCTCAGATTGTGTGTGTATTTTTACAGGGCACTGCACACTTAATAAAAAATAATTTATGTGGCCTGCATTGATGTCACCGCAGTGAAACAATGCCTTGCCTTTACTGCAGTGAGGAGAGGTGATTTATACAGGCGCCTGGATACGCTTCCTCAAAGTGCAGTGCAGATTCTCCAGGCCACTGCAGCAGCCACTGGGTCCCCATCTGGGTGCTCCCCATTATGGCACCATTCTGGGGGATGGGGCTTTGTTGGTAGGGAGCAGCTGGCCCCGCTCAGGCTCTAAGAGTTGGGGATTTGTCTTTGGGAGTTTGATCCATCCATCTAACACGCCACCCCAGCCCCAAATGTACCACTCTGAGTAGCACTGATGGCTTTGGGGACTCACACAGACTCTCTCTCTCTCTGCTACGTGAATCAAATCAAAGAACCATAGAATGGCCTGGGTTGAAAAGGACCACAATGCTCACCTCCTTCCAACCCCCTGCTATATGCCGGGTCGCCAACCAGCAGACAAGGCTGCCCAGAGCCACATCCAGCCTGGCCTTGAATGCCTGCAGGGATGGGGCATCCACAGCCTCCTTGGGCAACCTGTTCCAGTGCATCACCACCCTCTGTGTGAAAAGCTTTCTCCTAAGATCCAACCTAAACCTCCCCTGTCTCAGTTTAAAACCATTCCCCCTTGTTCTGTCTCTGTCTGCCCTCGTGAAATCCACGGTGCTAATTAGAGAGCCTGTCCTCAGTCAGCAGTTGCAAGGATCATTATTTTGGTGGTTCATTCCAGCATAGACTTTCCCTCATTCCCAGAAGCAGCACCAAAATGCCAGTAATGGACTGAGCAGGAGCAGGGATCATTGGATGTTGCTCTCCCACTGCTGGAACCACAGCAGCAGCAGGGCTGGGTGCTATTTGTTTAAATTTTCATGCTCACGAATGTCGGTGACACAGGAGACAGGTTTATGGAGAGAAGGAAAAAAAAATGTTGACAAATGGCCCAGTAATCAACTG
Organism: Alectoris magna; assembly: GCA_030625065.1. Classification (NCBI taxonomy): domain Eukaryota; kingdom Metazoa; phylum Chordata; class Aves; order Galliformes; family Phasianidae; genus Alectoris; species Alectoris magna. The sequence continues at coordinate 3,739,343 of CM060587.1, forward strand.
GAACATGCAATAAATCATTGGAGTGCCAATAACACTTCCAGGACGAGCTGCGAAAGGTCATTACGATGCCACCATGTATCACGCAGCGCCAAACAAAGCAAACAGAACATGTTGGGAATAGGATTATGGGAGAAGCATCTGTCAGTTCTAATTAAGAATTAACTGTGGATCCTATGTAAAAAGATGTGTGGTTTGTTCCTCTCTCTTCCCTTTCCCACTTAGCTCTCCATTTTTTTCCCTCTCCAAAATAAAACTCCATTAGTTATAAAAGAGCCCTCTGTCAGGGGGTCCATCTGACAGCAGTGCAGTAAAGCGGTGTGACAGCAGGGCTGCAGGGCAGGACGGGGCTCTCCTCGGTGCCCAAGGGCAGCACTGAGCTGCACTGCCTGCAGGAGCACTCGCTCAGAGCCCATAGGTTTGGAAGGGAAACAGACGGTAAAGAAGTGCTGATGAGATAAAGCAGAAAAGTTAAAGAACAGAATGCCTACAGGGGAGAGACATCACGGCATGCCCCACTCCTCCCTTACACTCCCCACCCATAGCACCCTCCACTTCCTCTCCCCCTCTCTCCTTCTTCTCTGCCCCCTTTCTCCCTTTCTCCCCATTAACCCTAGCCAAGTTTTATTGTGTGGGTGCCCATCCCAGGGCTCCTGCCATGAGCAGGCAATGCAAGCCGTGTGCTTTTCTTTATTATTATTATTATTTTTCCTTTCTTCTCCTCTATATTTCCAGGCCCCTTTTCTGCTTAAGTTGGCATTTCTTCTTTCTTTTCTTTCCCTTTTTTTCTTTCCCTTTCTGCTGACTGAGACAAGACCGTGTCCTACTTCAGCACCCCAGGATTTGTTACATCTTCAAGGTGCAGCTTTATGGCCACGGTTGTCCCGTTTATGGTACAGTTCTTCTTATGGGTTCTAATAAACTTTGTAGCTCCAGGGTGCTCTTAAATTCTGATATGAAAGATAGAGAAGAATCATTATTTAGTCCAACTAAATATAGGATGCTTCACCCTTGAAGGCTGAGGATAATGTTTCTCTCACAGGTGTGGACAGACCCATAACTCCTGTGTGCAGCAAGTGCAGCTGCAGGAGGAAATAATCAATGCTTCCCATGGAAAGAAGAGTGCTCAGCCCAGTGGGATGGGGAGAGGCAGTGCCAGCTGGATGGGTGCTTAGGAGGGTCGTTTAGCACAGGGAAGCAGCAATAAGGCTCCTTAGAAGCAGCCATCAGCTAGGAGTGCGGGGTTCAGCTGAGAGCTGAAGGCACTGCTTGGTGCAGTTGGAAGGTCCTGAACCTCAACCATGCACATGCAATAAGAAGTCCTCCTATGTCCAATATTCAGGTTTCCACATGGGCTCCACTTGACAGTCCAACCAAGGTGACCTCAGCACTAGAAACACGAGAGGCAGAAGGGAAGTTGCCAGGCTGGGATGCAGCACTCAGAGTGCACAGAGTGTCCAGGCTCCCATTGGCATGGTGCAGGATGTGCTGCAGGCAAGCTTGGTGTCTTGCGCTGTGAATAAGATGATGGGCTGCAGCAATTGATTTGTGGTTCTGGTAGCAGCTAGTTGTCTCCGGGGCATTTGTATGCCAAAGCCCTCCGCGTGTGTATGGAGCTTAGGGCACTTCTACCAGTCCTTCCAGGGATGGAGGAGGGTGGTGGGCTCTACATTGAGCAGGTTCTACATCAAGTTGGGTTCTACATCAAGTTGGGCTCTACATCGTGTGGATTTTACATTGAGTTGGGCTCTTCATTGAGTTGATTTTACATTGAGTTGGGTTCTACGCTGACTTGAGCTCTTCATTGAGTGGATTTTACATCAAGCTGTATTTCAGGGAAACACTTATATATAGTTCTTTTTCCCCTTCCCTCAGCTTTTTCGAATCCAGTCTGATTTCTGTTTTCATTCTGGGAAAGAAAAAGGAGGTCAAATGAGGTGGAAGGGCCTACACCATTCTCCAAGTTCTTTCCAGTGTGTTTTTCCTTGGAAGTTCCCTCAGAGCAGCAGTGCAGTGCATTGCACAACCAAAAGATCAGCGGTCCCTTTGCTTGGCAGAAGTGACCATACACCAACCATCGTTGTGAAAAGCCATCAGACAACAAGATGTTGGATCTGTAGCATGGCTCCCAAAGCCATCACTCAGTTTCATTTCTCTGCATGCATTTTGCTTTCCATAAGATCTCTGGGTTTTGTCTTACGTAGAATTATGAGAGATTGTTTGTAGGGAGCAGTAATGCAAATTGTTTGAAGCTGCAAATGAACTTTCAATTAAACACAACACCTGCCCAAAACCAGCACTCTTCACGATGACGGTGCGCCAAGAGGATGGTGAAGTGGAGCAGAAGATCCCTCAGCCTTCACCAGCCTTTGGCCTTTTTGCCTTTTTTCCCTTTTTTCCTTATATGTCATCTGCTGTCACAATTCCCCTCCTGGAGGTGAGTGATGGGCTGTCGGTGCTGGCACAGAGCTGTGGCCACAGGAGCTCCTGGCACACACCCGGCACTCACCACGAGGCCATGGCAGCACTGCGTCCCCCACGTTGCCAGGAAAGATTCCTCCCCCCGCTCCCATGACCCGGTTACTCACATTTTCTGTGCTTCCTGCATGCCACAGCTCTGGCCACTCTCAGCTAAAGGCACAGAAGCTGTGCTGGCACTGGAACACCCATCTGATTGTGCTCACACATACAAATAATTGCTTTAAAACCCATGGGAAAGGCCAGGTTGGGAGACAGCAGCTTGTTTGCCATTCAGATTTATGCAAATATATATATGTATATATGTATATATTTAAAAGTGCATTTTGTAAGCTCTTAGGATCCTTGGCAGAGCTGTGGCCCGGCAAAGACCCACTCGAGGTGCAGCTGTGGGTTTTCTAGAGCTGGGTCATGGGGAGTCCATGTCCCCCTGGCCCATGGGACAAGGACAAGGACAGGGAAAGGAAGAGGGACAGGGAAAGGGACAAGGACAAGATGGGGACAAGGACCTTGCCACTAGGCTGTGGCTGGCACTGGGAGTTGTGCACCTCCCCAAATGAGCCCTCCCAGCAATCTCTCTGCATTTGTACCAAGCTGCTCCTCCCCAGCAGATGTTCAGGACTCACACGGAGGAACTTCCAAAGCAAACCATCTGGAAAAGGAAACAGCAAAGCACTGGCAAGCCATTCCCTTCTTCCGTTGTGCCTGAAACCTGGCAGTCCTGCTCCCAAAGTCATGTGGAGGGCTGAGGAGGAAAGGACCATGGGAGCCATCAAGGCTTCTCCTTGATTTCAGCCCTGCTTCCAGATGGATGAGGAGCTTCAGCCCCATGATCTGCTGATGAGAATGGTCTGCCTCTGCTCAGGTCCCCTTGGCCCTGGCCAAGCCACATCCAGCTGCTACGCTGCTCAGCGTCCCCATGGCAAATTTCATCTCTAGGCATGTGGGAACCCATTATGGAGCAGGCTGTGATCCCAGTGCTACGCTGCTCCTGGATTTCTGCTTTTTGAGGATGGCTCTGAGGTCTTCCCTTTGCCATCTTCCCTTCTGCACAGCCCAGGAAACGGGGCGATGAAAGCCGAGTCATCCATTCCTGCATTATGTTTCCAAAGAAGCAAGTGTGACTGTCAGGTTTACAAAAGATTGTTTATGTTCAGCGGCGTGAAATGGGGAGCGAGCACACGGAGCAGAGCGAGAGAAAGACTGCCCTGCCCGCGCTGACAGCGCGGCATTCATCCTCCACGCTACAGCAGACAAAGCGCTGGTGCCGCCTGACAGCGGCCATAAATCACCGCTGGGAGATGCTGTACCTACAGCTTATACCACTCCAGATGACAAACACACAATAATCCACACAGCACAGCACTTTTTCTCCCCTCCCTCCCTCGCATTCATTGGTGCTCCGGTGAAGGGGGATGGCGTGGAGGAGACCTGCAGAGCCAGGGGCCGCTTTGGGGTATGGAGAGCTGAAGGCTGTGACCAACTGAGCCGGGATGGAGGGTCCCAGTTTGCCATAGGCATGGGGAGGGGATGCCAAGCAGGGCTCAGTTCCCTTTGCAGTGCCATGGGGGCACCAGGGCTCAGTTGGCTGGGGGCACCTAAGGCTGTGCCAGCAGTGCCACTCTGCCACATCGTCACCAAAGGCACAGCCCAGCCCTGTGCCACCCAGGGATGCACCCAGGCTCTGGTTGTTTGCAGAAGTACCAATGCAGCATTGCGAGGCCACTGGGCTGAGGAGGGAAAGGAGAGGTCTGTCTGCTCAGACAGCTCGTACATCCATGTATCCTAATTAACAAAAGATCTAATTCATCAAAGTGACAGCAGCTGTATTTATATCACCTCCTTCCATGGGGGCTGCTGGGGGTTTAGGGTTGGGTTTTTATTCCTTTCCCTTTTCTGACAGCTTTATCTTTCCCACACACATTTTTATGTTCCCTTTCTGGGGGAGAATGATTGATAATGAAGCTCTCCTTGGGAATGGGGCCATTCATTTGACGTTTCCTGCCTCCCCCCAAAAATAGAGGGGGACGTGGGGGGAGCAGGAAAGGAGGGCTCATCCCGATTTGGGCAGGTCTGTTCTGGCAAAGCAAACCCTGAGAGCCTGACAAGGCATCTGAATGGCACCTTAAATCTTGGAGAGCATAAAAGGAACCCCAACTGTTTTGGTTTGCTTTAATACCTGGAACGGCGTGGTTCGGGGCGGGCAGAGCATCGCGATGCTGAATTGCCATATAAATACAGGGGCTGTGGCATCTCTGAATTGCTCCGCTGTTCTCAGCAGGCTTGCTGGCGGGAGGAGCAAGGTTTGGCCGTGATATAGGAACACTGAGATAGAGATGGTGGCAATGAATCCCTGCTCAGCCGCTCCTCCCCACTGCACTAAACCCCCGGTGCAGGCGGCAGCCTCGCAGGATGCGGGGAGCTCACGTGGCTGCAGGGATGGAGCCTAGAGCAAAGCCAACCTCCCAGCCACCACCAAGTAGGGATGCAGCAGCCATAAAACAGAGCCAGCAGCATCGGGGCGTAGATCCTGATGTGCCGGGCTCCCCACTCCTCCCGCAGCCTCAACTTCTGATGAACCAATGTGCTTCGATGCGCATTTATATGCAAAGGCGTATAATATGTCCCCTGTATCTAATTATCTGTCAACCTGAGGCAGTTTGTTTTCCAAATCGGCCTCTCGGCTGTGACTTTATGAGGTCGTAAAGAAAACGGTGCCACTCTCGTGCTGGAGCGCCAGGAGAGCCTGGATCAACAAATTACCGGCGGTAATGGTGTCTGCCTGCCACCATCCCCAGCATGGTGGGGACAGAGCCTGACCCCATGCCCTCCCACGCACCCATTCCCATGCAACACCATGCACCCAAACCCATCCTCCCCCATGCCCCCCCATCCACCCATCCCCATGCACCGCCATGCACCCAAGCCCATGCACCTGGCCCTGTACACCCATCCCCATGCACCAACCCCAAGGTCCCCACGGGTGCAGGTGTCCCCTGCTGTGCTGAGGCTGGCAGTGAGCTGCAGCCACGGATTCCTCTGCCCACCCCGCTCCTGTGATTAATGATAGAAAAGAATTAAAAAAGCAGCGGAGAAAAAGAAGAGTGAGGGAGAGGGGAGGGGAGCGGGTCAACAGCTGAGTGCAAGGCAAGTCGCTAGACAGGGAGTAATTAAGATACTTGGGTAAATATGATTAATAAGCTCAAACTGGCAGGGTGTGCAGTAAACAAGGGCTAACCAGATGGTACCCTTTCCTTTCTGACAATGCTGCAAGCTTTGTGCAAACAGGCAGGAAGGCTCCGGATGCTCTCAGTGCTCTCGCATGGGGAGGATGCAGCACAGGGCCAAGGAGTGAGGTCAGCTGGTGGGAATGGGATGGTGTCCATCACCACACATCCCATCCAACTGCCCCACATGAATCCTTTCCCAGGCAGAGGATGCCATTTCACGGTGAAAGGTGAAACATTTGTGGAAATGCACTGATTTTGATGAAATTGCATTTGGAAAGAAAAATCAAAGGAGAAAATCGTTTCGATAAGGCCAAAGCATTTCAGTTGACCTTTTAGGAATTAAATGGCATAGAGTTTTTTTTCCATTTCAAAACACATTTTGTTTCAATGTACCATCTATATGTAACGGTAAGAACTATTGAAACCAGAATTAAATGCTGTGATGATCCCAATGTGGGATGATCTATTTCCATGTTCCCCAGTCCAATATTTCAAGAAATTAAGCACAAATATCCCTCTGCTTTGAAAAGGGGAAGGGAAAAAGGCAGAAAATGTGGTTCTTGCTGCTGCTGGTCTGTGGCTGAGTGTCTGCAGGTGTGGAAGAAGACACTTGCAATGCATTCAGATGGGCATTTCATCATCATTCAGGTTGGACATCAGTAAAAATTTCTTCTCAGAGCAGTGAGGCACTGGAATAGGCTGCCCAGGGAAGCGGTGGTGTCACCATCTCTGCAGATGTGCATGAACCATGGAGATATGGCACGGAGGGACATGGTCAGTGGGCACTGTGCAGTGGGTGGGGGTTGGACTTGGGGATCTTTGGGGTCTTTTCCAGCCTTCATGATTCTATGATTCTAAACTCATACATCTAAGTAAAATGACCCAGTCAATGCGCTCAGGGTGTCAGAGCTATCATTTTCATTTGACTATATGGTACTCAGAGAACCAAAAAAAAAATGGCCCAGAGGCCACAAGGTATGACCAACAGATGGCATCAGCCCTCAGGACAGAGATTCTCGATTATCCCAAATGTCACCCAAGAGCAAGGGTTGTCCCTGCCCATTTTAGGCACCATGGGTGCCCTGTGTGCCATGGGTGCTTCCATGGTAAGAACTCAGCTGGCACTGCCAGCAGCCTCGTGGCACGGGAGCCACGGTGGCTCAGAGGATTGGGGATGAGATGGAGGATAAAGAAGAAAATTTGGCTCATTGACAGGGCACATATTTTTCCAATCTAAAAGCAAATGGGGGAACCCTTAAATAAATTGACTCTATAAAAATGTCCCTTTGTATTACCGCCTCACCTTTTCAGGGAGAAAACACCAAGGTTTATTTTCATGGCTCCCGAATAAAAATATCAGTGCCGCTTTGTAATTCCACTGAGCCACACGTGGTCCCTCACTGCTGGGAGTGTCCCGGCTGGGGGAGCAGCTGCCACGTAATTACACGTCCTCGTCACGAGTGTGGAGAAACAAGTTGTGGCATTTAGGAAAGGTCTGCAAAAATAGGTGTCAGACCTTAACTAATGGTGATTGTCCTCCCATTCTGCCGTAATTTACATTTAATTCGCACGTTTCATTTCCATTTAAAATATGATTACAGTGTTTTGAAGCACATCTCACCTGTCCCCTCCGATTAGGGCAGCAGGAGGAGAACACGAAGCAGCAGGAGCAGGGCTGGCTGCAGGGAAAGCACGTGGGGATGGGGACGGAGCAGTACCAGGGACGTCACTGCATGGGGATGGATGTTTGGACACATGGACACAAGGACAGACAGACAGCCATGCGGACGCATGGATACGCGGATAAATGGGCAGATTGACAGACAGGTGGGCAGACAGGCACATGGACAAATGGGCAGACGGACACACAGACACAGAGACTCGTGGACAGATGAACAGATGACGGGCAGACAGACACATGGACACATAGACAGATGGACACATGGACACACGGGCAGATGATGGACATGCAGACACGTGGACAGATGGACACATGCTGTCATAAGGCCCCTTGTTGCTGTGCAGGATGTCCAGGGCCATTCCGCTTGCCTTCTGCTCCCCTCTTCCCTTTTAAGTAAATTTGGATGCACAAAGTCCTGTTATGGAGAGGAAAAAGCAGGGCCTGGGAAGGGGAGGTTTTACCTGTTCTGAGCAGAAGCATATTTGGGATGCCATCCCCCTGCAGCACTTCCTAGTTCCTGGCACTATTTATGCCATCGAAGGGGGATTCAGTGGCATGGAAGAGGAGCACAGGCCATTGGATACCTGCAGACATGCTGCAGGGACTGCCCTTGCTTTGACCTGGGGGAAATCTGAGCTTCTCTGGGTGTGAGATCCTGCAGAGCAAGTGCTGGTGGAGCAGTGTTTCACCTGAGACCTATGAAGGCTGTGAAACTGCTCTGCCTTTGGTGCACTCTGGAAAAGACTGCTGGCATGGCTGCCAGTGGCTGCATGGCTGCATCTCAGCCTCGAGCAAACCACTGTCCTGCACATCCAGGTTGTCACTGAGACACTGCACAGTCTGGGCAGGAGCTGCAGCTCTGAATGTCAAATACTTTCTGCAGGGTCCTGCTGCAGGGATCTGTCTCTCCCTATCTGAGCATTTTCGGGAGGTTTTGTGGCCACGAAAAGTCTAGCCAGGAAAATCAATCATGCCCGCCTTCACCACCACGTCCTCATCCTGAGTCCCCCAGCTCTGCACCCGCCCACAGCACACCGAAAAGGCCGGGATGCACTGATTAATATCTGCTACGTGTAGGGGAAAACAACCACCCCGTAAACAGTATTATTAACCCATGGGCCGGCAATAAATCAGTGGGAGAAGGTGACCTCAGCAATGCTGGAGTAATCCTGTGTGTCAGGGTAAATTTATGAGGCCAATTTTATTGGCCTGTATGACCCAGGCTCCTTGGAGATGTCTCAGTAACAAATCCAATCCATATCATTTATTAGCTTTGTACAGTGTCAGCTCTAAGCATAGGAGGGATCCCATTAAAACGTATTGCTCCCTCTGCAGAAGATGGGCGCAAATAAGCTGCCGGATAATTGCCGGCTGCAAGGAGCCCTCGATTAAGAAATGGCTCGTGGTGGATTTGCTCTCAAATCCATAAAGCTGGAGCCTGGGGCTGGAGCTGCTGGGGTTTGGGTTGGTGCTGCCTGCGTGAGGCTGGCCATGGGGAGCACTGGGGACACCGGGGACACCGGGAGCGATAGGAGCACTGGGAGCACTGGGGCCACCAGGGGCAGTGAGAGTACCCACAGCATCAGGAGCACTGATTGTACCAGGGCCACCAGGAGCACTGTGAGCACCGGGGATGCCATGATGCACCCTCGGCACCTCGTGCATGGCACCTCCTGTGCGTGATGGCTGTTGGCTAACCAGAGCTGGTGGAGGCAGCTTAAGTCTGTTTGACTGTCCCTGTCATCATAAGGTTTACGGATGGTTAATTTATTCTTTATAGCACAGTCATTGATGGCTGTTAAATCACAAATGAGAGCCAATAAAGGGTGAATTGCAGCTGAAATTACACTGTTTATATGACAGCAGAGTGCTGGCTAAAAGATTCATATGCCGCTGATGAAGTACGTTATAAATTTTAATTACCATAGTTTGTACAAATGACATGTTTGAAATGCTATTGAGTAATGTGACCCTGATAATGAAACTATAAAATAAATCATTAACTTTCTGAATGAGCTTTTTTATTTCCATGCTACATGAAGTAAACTTTCCAATTTATTCCATTGCAGCCCTCTTTCAAAAAAAAATTTAAAAAAGTGGGGAGAGAAGTGTCAGCATCCAGCAGCAGGGGACGTGGACATCTGGGGGAGGAGAGCATCATGCAGAAGGTACGTAGGACATCAGGGACTGCCCCGAGCCAACCAGAGCCCCAAAGCCCCCATGGCTTTGCCCTGGCTCACACATTAGAAGGCAAGCGGGAGTGCAGGGATAAGGGCAGGGATTGAGCACCTGCTCTGAGGATCCATCAAAACCTCAAGCAAGGGAGAGAGAAAATCTCTGCAGAAGTCAGGGTGTGATTACCACTCACTCCTCGGCCAGGCTGTGCAGCTCAGGATCCCCTGGGAACATCGGCTTGAAGGCCAACTGCATGCAGCAGGAGCGGGGATAATTCCCCAGCCTGGTGCAGAGCTGAGCCCTGAGTCAGCCAGGGATTGTGGGGAGCACAGAGCGTGCAGTCCTCCAAGCTGCAGACTTTGGTTCAGCTCCGCTTGCTCAGGATGAGGAATGCTTCTTTAAGCCACCTGGAAGGACACTGATTCCAGGCTGCTCCCTTGTTATAGTGCCGTGGGTTGTTTCTTAAGGGATGCACAGCAAGAAGGGAGTGTGCCAGGGCTGCTCCCTGTCCATCTGCACTGAGGTCTGCAGGTCCCAAGGGCAGGGCAGGGGCTCTCCTGTCTCCATTGCTGGCCTCTTCCCTGCCTCCTCACAGAAACTGGGGCCTTGGCACACCTACCTCAGCTTGAGTATCAGCCCTTCCTGTTTCTCAGCTGTTTCACACTGTAGATAAGCAGCTAATAAAAGGCCATGGCTACCCCACGCCATCCCATCCCGTCTCATCGCATCCCCATCCCATTGCACCCCATCCTATTCTGTCTCATCCCTATCCCATCTTATTCCCTCCCACCCAATCCCACCTCTCTGCATGACCTCCTTGAGCCTTTTCTTCCTCCCCAAAAGTGTTCAGAGCTCCCAACACCCGCTTTTGTCTTATCAGCCAGGCCGAAAATATTTCCAAGCAGGCTGCTCATGCCGCACTACTTACCATTAAAAGAAAGGACCACATTATTGCTGTTATAAACCATTGATTAAGGTTTATAATAGCAATAATCCCCTCGAAATTCATTGTTACTGCAGTTAATGACCAGTTTATTAGAGCGTTAACCATCCTTGGCAATGGGCTGAGTCGTTTAATGCTGGTAACGACCAATTTCTCAAGGGTTATTGCTTAAATAACAATCCTTTGGTAGATATATGTTCAACCACCAGATACTGCTCCAGCTGGAACCTTCTCCTGTGAAATAATTGTTAATTATTTCCCCCAAGTTTGGCCACCATGCCTCAAAGCTGTAGATGGAGAGGGCTCCTTAGTGTGCAAAGTGTCGGGGATGCTGCGAGCAGAGATTGGGCAGCGTGAGAAGAAGCAGCTAGTGAGGTGTGAGCCATCTCACAGTGCCAGTTCATGGGTTTTTCTCCTTCCATCCCCATGGTGGTCCCTTCCCAACTGCCTGTAGGGTGTCGGGATGCACCAGCTCCAATGGGGAGCAGCAGGGACCAGCACCACCAGCATCCCCCTCCCCTGCATCCCTGCGTTAACTCAATCGGAACGGTTCGTCGCGTTAACTGTGTCCTATCGTGTCACATTAGCATCATCCTTCTAACAGTGTTCATTTTGCCTGACATGATATGAAAGGTACAGATACTATTACCCTTTAATTGTGTCATATTAGCAAAAATAAATACCCAGATCGTGCAAGGCTAATGCAAAAGGATGGCAAATCCTTGCCATGCAGGGAACAGGATTGGACTCTCATTGTCCAGGAAGGGCCCAGAAATCTGCCTCTTTCAAGAGAAGTGTGGTTGGATGGGCAAATTCAGGAGGAAATGAGCAGGGAGGGTTCCCTGCTCAGAGTTTCAGCATCCCCCTACCAGCCCCGGAAACTCACATAGCACATTGGACACTAAGCCTTCCCGATTCTAAATCTAAATTGGAGGGTTTCAGTGATGGCTGAACGGTGTTAGGTTTGGCTGCAGTGTTCCTCTCCCTCCTTTAGCTTTTTGCCCCCATGGCTATGAGTTCTTTGTGGGGGCACTGCGAAGAAAAAGAATAAGAAAGAGGAAAGAGAAATAACTCCAAAATTGCAGAGAAATGTGCCTAACGTCCACTTGGAATGTTTCCCCCTCTATGGGAAGGATTCACCGTGCCCTACCCATCTCCACCAGTTGCCAACTGGTCCTGGGCAGCCCTTGGGCTCTGCTCCCTGCCAGGGCTGCTGCGGGATTCGCGCGAGCGTCCGTGTTATTTTAGCGATAATGTGAGCAGAGTGGAGCATGTCACAGGATAATGGCCTCCTGCTGCTAGGCTGTTCTTGGCATTTATCAAAAAATGACACCAGCGGGAATATGCTGAAGGGAGCTAAGGTGTCGATTCGATGACTGCTGATAGAAGTTAGAAATAAAAATGAGTCAGGCACAAAGAGGTTTATTGATAGCAGTGCCTGGGTCCCTGTGAGCAGCAGGGCGATTCTCCAAGAGCATCCTTGCCATCTCCATGCACCAGACCCCATAACAGCACAACAGAGATGCGCGTGCAACACTCAGTCTCACGGTAAGGCTCTGGGAAAATGCATGGGAGGAAGAGGTCACCATTGCTGCGTTGGCTAAAAGTCTCCAGTGGTGGGTAATAGACGTGCAGCTGTTTCAAGTGGGATTTGGGCTCCCACTCCAACCCTTCAAAGCACCCCGAAGCTTTATCAAGGCAAACAAATTAACGGGCTAATTGTTGCCGGGCCAAGTTCTGGGGCGCTTCCAGCAATCGGTCTGCTTCTGTTATCTCAGCTGTGGGCAGGCAGGAGGAGGAGGGCAGCAGGAGGACACGGCGGCACCTGGCTCCCTTGGCCCCGCTGCAATAGGAAACAACACGGGCCACAGGGGACGCGTCGCTCTTTTCCACCTACATGTTATTCCAGCCATAAATCCGAGTGACAAGCTTGAACTTTTCTCAATTGACATGTTTACAAGGGAAGTCCGCATTTGACAGGAAAATTAAGCATATCAATCACTTAACGAGCTCGTTAATGAATGGCTCTCAGATCTCTCTGATTCTGTGCCTGGTAGCACAATTTATTGATCAAGCGTGCTTTCGGCCGGGCCAGATGTTGCCGTGCCTTGATCCTCAAAGGCAGAGCGGCTCTGGCCGGGGTTTATC